>JANHJO010005243.1:259580-271421 GCA_032468235.1 Pseudoxyrhopus heterurus | reverse complement strand
CCTGTCTTCTTTCTATTCAATGCCTTGAAAGAGCACACACAAAATGTGCCACTTTCTCACTCAGAGCAGGGGTGGGGAAACTCTGGCCCTTTTATGATCTGTGAACTTCAACTCCCAGAATTCCCTGAGCCAGCCATGCTGACTAGGAGCCATGCTGGCTCAGGAATTCTGGGAGGTGAAGTCCACAAGTCACAAAAGGGCCATCGTTCCCTAGGAGGACTCCCCTTTCTGGATGGCCAGATGGCCAGAGGGTCCCCTGTCAGAATGACAGATGATGAAATGATTGATTGGTCATTATAAGCCCCTTGTCTTGAAACCAGGAGCAGCACACTGACCATGTCCTTTGGATTCAGTGTGATATCCTTGATACCAAAATACGTATTTATTTCTTTTTGATAATGATTCCCTCAGAGACTACAAATTCTGGAACTTAATTGCCTGGCACTCATTTTGTTTGAGGATTGTTTGAAATTCAGATCTCAATTACAAGGCTGCTCCCCAACGCCCAGAATTCCCTGAGCCAGCGATGCTGACTAGGAGCCATGTTGGCTCAGGAATTCTGGAAGTTGAAGTCCACAAGTCATAAAAGGTCCATCATTCCCCATCTCAGACTTAGAAGAGACCAGATATTTCATCCTAAGGTAAAGGTAAAGCTTCCCCTCGCTCACACGTGCTAGTCGTTCCCGACTCTAGGGGGCGATGCTCATCTCCATTTCAAAGCTGAAGAGCCAGTGCTGCCCGAAGACGTCTCCGTGGTCATGTGGCCGGCATGACTAAACGCCGAAGGCGCACGGAACGCTTTTACCTTCTCACCAAAGGTGGTCCCTATTTTTCTACTTGCATTTTTACATGCTTCCGAACTGCTAGGTTGGCAGAAGCTGGGACAAGTAATGGGAGCTCACTCTGTTACGTGGCGCTAGGGATTCAAACCGCCGAACTGCTGACCTTTCTGATCGACAAGCTCAGCGTCTTAGCCACTGAGCCACCGCGTCCCTTATAGAAGAAACTATTTCCAGGTAAATTCTAGAATTTCAAATCTTTTACTTTCAATTAAATCCTGTTATTTTCAAGTAATTCCTAGAATTCAAACCCACAATTAAAGAGAGCACTTATAAAAAGACCAAAATGGTTACACAGACAAACTATATTTAAACACAGGATGACAACTGCATTGATGTGCCAGACATGATCACTCATTTTCTGAAGTACTTTAATGCTCCCCTTTTTATTAATTTTCTCACTCAAAATTAGAAGAAATGTGCCATTTGCTTAGCTGTAGAAGACAAAGGGAAGAGTTATATACATTGCACTAATATTTATATTACAAAGTTTAAAAATTAAGAATTGAGGCAGCAGTTGGCTTCTTCTTATACTGCAGTGTCACAAATTAAAACTATAAACCAGTGATCGGCAATGAAATTAATTGCACTGGTAATAGTATAATTGGAATATTGTTATGCTTCTACATTTGCAATCTGATTTGGAACTTCATGTTCATAAAAAGTTTGATTCAGACTTGGATTCTTCTTGTTCATCCAGGTATTGCAAGCCTGCAAAAGAACAAACTTTTCCGAAATATCGAACACAATCTTTGAAATAGCTTGCCCTCAAGGTGATGAGTCCACTCTGGTTTTTTAGCAAACTTTCTTCAACAGTGTACCATTGAGAAAGCTTTTACATCACATTTCTCTAATATTTGGTGAAAATTTCATGCTGTTCTTCCTTTGGAATTATCATGCTTTCTTATCAATTGTTGTATTTAGATACCACATCCACTTAATCATATAGTTTAATTTGTTCGTTCTCTGAATCATATTTCATCAACAATTTGTAAATAAGGCCTAGCAAATGCTCTAAATTTTATGTTGTAACATTTTCAAATTAAGTCATACCTCTAAGTATGTTTTAGATGTTTGTGCAGTGCTTTTAGTATTATATTCCTTATTTGAATATCTTGAAATCATCCAGATGGTTCTGGAGATTCTGAAAAGAAATTCTCAAAGGAGTTTACCTTTGTCTTATTTATAGTCCAATTACCAGTTTTTATGATTTGTTATCTCTTTGCTGAGTGAATTTCTTTATACTTTTGTTTCAATTATTACAACATATGGGTTTAAAACTGCTGCATAAAATGAATAGACAGGTAACATATAACAGGCAAAGAATGCATAGACAGGAGGGGAAAATGGGATTTTGTTCAAATAGTGCACTTAAAAAAAAGCCAACTTTGATATATTAGCATTGTTATTATCTGAAAATTCTATATAGGAGAACCTTTACATTGCATATGGAAAGAGAATGGAAAGAAACCAAGAATCAACTTACAAATAAAACCATCCAAATCAGGCCAAATGTCAGATAATGGTACCATCATAAGACTATAGAAATCCAGAAAACAATAAAAAATGGGTATGCCCCTTCCATTCCATTCTGGATTAATTACCTCAAGAAGCACCAGGATTAACAAATGCAATTTAAATATGCAGAATACCAGTCCCCCAAGAGAAGATTTCACGAAGTACAGTTAAAGGCTCCACACCTTCCATTAATGTGTGGATTTAAAAAAAAATTTTTTTATTAAAGATAATAGTTATTATAGTAAAAATAATAAACACTACAAAAAATAGAAGAATAAAATGAAGACAAGATTGTACAGAAAAGAAAGAAAAAATCTTTAAACAAATCCATTATGTATCATTTCAGTCATAGTATCAGCAAAAGCCTATTGAGGGTTACCAAATATAACAACATATCTTTTAATCTTGATCAAATAAGCCAACTTTATATCCCTTCCTTTTATTTTTAACAATCTTAATCTTTAGTCCATTCAAATGTTATAGAACTTGATTTCTTTTCTTTTTTTTTCTTTTTTTCTTTCTTCATTCCCTTTTCCCAAAAATCTTCAAAAGTTTAACAAGCCCTTTTTTGTAAATTCAATATAGGAAAATTATCCAGGTCATGCAGTGTAAAACTTTTTTTCATGTCAGTCTCAATCTCGTCAGGAAAACCTGTTTCTTTTCCTAAGCAAATATTATTGAAATTAACCTCTGGGTCCATTGTTCAAAACTATTCTTCAATATGGCTGTGTTCATTTTATACACAGAGGCAAGAGCTAATCCAACATTTCTAGTGGACACCATGTTGAAAGAGTATTTTTTCCATTTTGTACAAGAATCAGCATGGTTGTTCTTAAACTAAATTCCAAATCTCCAAAAAAGAAAAATCTTCAAGTAGATTAGAAGCTCCTTGTGGCCAGGAACATCCCAAATTTTGACAGGAACTCAAAAGAGGTCACAAAATACACTTCTGCTGCTCTGTTATCAGTAAAATGTATTTAAACATATTCAAATAGCAACTTTTGTGAAGGGCAAACAGTTTTGACTTCTGCTTGTTCTGATGTTTCACACTGGTATTCTTCTGATGGTAGAAAATGTTGGGTTGCAAAGCTCAGGCCAGAAGTACAGAAGATGGGTTGTTTTATCCTCCTACTGACTGAAGTGTTTGCCTTATCATCCAGAGCTGACTTGCTATATGGTGGTATCTCTTGCTTTGAGTCCACCTCATTGTTTGCCAGGTCAAAACCCTTTGTTGTTCTCCTCAAGATTTTTGTTTGTAATAACATTGTTATTACAACTTATATTACAAAAACTTCAAATTCAGGGGCATTACCTGATTCAGTAATCCCTGAAGCATCTACTAGCTTCGAATGGTCAAATACATGATGATAAGCTCATCATCCAAACTCTATTCCCAGTTCTTAAGGATCTCAACTGGATCTCAACTCAGCAACATTAATAATGCTAGTAAAATTATTTCACATAGAAAGTCTTCCTTTTAAATGTGGCATGGATGTGCTTTTCCTTTTTCAGGTTTTTCACTTGTCTCTGAGTGTGTCAAAGATGCTTCTTATAAATCAGGTTCATACTGAAATTGTGTCTGTGTTTGTGGTGTGTTTATGTGTGTTTGTGTATGTGCTGGAAATTCACTAGAGGCATTGCTGTGGCACAATTGCTAGTAAACCTTGGCTAAGCTCATCCAGGTTTTAATTATGTTCACTTCCTCTCATCTTGGCAAGGCTCCAAATGAGTCAATTAACCTTGCTTCTTCTTCTAAAGACTTCTTAACTGCCTTGGTGCTTGAATGTTTATTTAAGCAGTTTCATCTCAAAGTTTTTAGAGGCTCAAGGTTCTCATGAGTGTTGTCACGGACATATCACATTTAGACTTTAAATCTAATTTTTTTCCGGAAGGGAAAAAAATCAGCATTGCCCATTCTTTCTTATTGAAAATCCAGATTTGAATGGTCTAAGATGAGAAGAGTCCCATTTCAACAGCATAAAAGGAATGGTGGAGAACTTAAAAGATATCAAAATTCATTTTCAGCTTTGGCAGTCATGTAACTTTCAGAAGGTTGAAAAAAATACAATTCACAGCAAAGTGGTTGATTCAAAGAAAGTGCAATGAATTTTTTAATCCCCATTGATCTCTATTAACATTATTAGAAATAACTTGTAAAACAATCTCATTAGTCTATAAAGAATGAATATTTTCAGATTCATTGTCCCTCTTTACAGTCTCTTGATTGATGGGGTTTTCCCCTTCCTCGGTTGTTCAGTATATTTAATCTAAGGAAGGTTGTTGTCTACTGAAAAGAAAGTGAAAACCTATCATTTGCCACAGAGGTGAGTCTTTGCAGTTTCTTCCAGCTGCTTTCAATGACTCTAGGTAAATGTATCATATCAAACTAACTTTAGAGTATCTTTTTAGTTTTGAAAACTGATCAAAGAAAAAGCTGTAGAGTCAATACGCACTACCTGAATATAAAATCATAAGGTGGTTGATGAAATGTTGGCTTACATGTTATACTGTATGAGCTCAGCTACTATGGATTATAAATCAAGATTTATTGCTTGATTCATGCAAACTCACTCAAATGTAATTTATCAGCTATCATGATAAAAAAAACCTTGGTTTAGATTTATGCTTAGCATTTAGCCACTAAGTGTCATGGCTGCTCTAGACAGAAGAATCCATTTTACTTAAAAAGTAACATGGACTTGGGAACAAACACTTTAATTATTCTGTAATCCACATAGCAGACTGAAGAAAGAGGAATTGTGCCAGAGTTATTACAGAAAAAATGATAAATTGGGCAAGAAATTGTTTAAATCAGTTAATGCTAATTTGGCACCTTTTGAAGAGAGAATGAAAGAAAAACTTGTTTAGCTGAAAGAGAAAATAAAAGAAGAAATTAAGATGGAAGAATCTATAGAACAAATTGTAATACAAATTAATGACAAAGTGGAAATTTTTAAAACTAAAACAGAAGTTATAAATTTATAATTAATTTGTTTTTATTTCTGTTTGCTGCCTGGAGTTGTGCTATATGGGCAGTTCTATAAACTGAATGAATGGATAAATAAATAAATACATAAATAATGACTTTGTATATTGCATTAAAACATCTCTCTCTTTTTTCATTTGATTTTTAAGAGGGAAATTTCAGTGTCCTTATTCAGCTATACAGATTTATTGGCTACCAATACATAAAAATATTGGCTCTACTGAAATAAATGATACAATTTTTTTGCTTGTATTTGATATTGAATTTTTTTTTAATGGATAACATTTAACTAAAATGTTTTCTTCATGTATGGATAACATTTAATTTATAAAGCTACAATAGAATTTTCACTACACAAATTGTTCTGTAAGGAATTTGACTTTAATCTTTAATTCTGATAAACACCTTCTGACAAACATGTATTATTCTCCTAATTTCTTTGTATTAATGGACTATTTACTATTTTATTATAGCTATTATCCAGGCTTTCATTTATCATTAATTTTATGCACTAACAAAAAGTAGAATTTGAAAACCTTAAAATCACTTCCATAGTCCAGCCATAATTTTCATGGAGAGCTTTGGGCAAATCACCAACATGTATAAATTTGGTTAACCAGAATCCACCATTGCTGTTTCATGAACTTCTGGAAACTTAATAGGTTAGCAAAAACCTCACTGTGATGAATATATAATAAAACATAGTGTCTAAGAGAACTGTCTGATGGACAGCACTGTGTTGGCAAATACTTACTGAAGAATTATTACAATTATGTGACCTTTTTCAAATGTCTATTTTATTTGTAATAAACCCAATAAGTCAGTAGATTTTTATGATTTTACAAGATGTAATGATTTGACATATTTTAGGTTGCCATCACTATTATTATTAGTACAAGATGACATGGGTGAAAGGATTTAATTAGGGACTGAATCCTGAAAGTTTAACTTTTGTATCACATTTTTAATGGTTTTAATATGTTATTTAATATGGTATTAGGTTGTTTTATTATTAATATTGTTTTGTTGACTGGGAGCTTCCCAGAGTTTGATATAGGTAAAATAGGTGGCTATACAAATGTGATAGATAGATAGATAGATAGATAGATAGATAGATAGATAGATAGATAGATAGATAGATAGATAGATAGATAGATAGATTCAATGCTCCAAGTACCTTGCTATCTTTTCTCCAAAAAGGTAAGTGGGCAGCAGAATATTTCTTCTCTGAAAAGAAAAGAGAAAGAGCAATAACAACAGCTCAGAAGTAATTTATTATTGTGAAATTCTAAAGCGGCATAATCAGAAGTTCCCTTGCATGCTGTGAACTTACATTCTGGTATACATAAAACAGGAATACATTGGTATTGTATTTCTAATATTTTCTATTTGAAGGGTAAATAGCTAGGAATCATGTTGTGTTTCAGATTTTATTTTAGCATTGCCTCTTGGAGAAAAATTAAATTACATTATTATACTTTTCATTTTAAAAAAGGATTTGCTTTAACAAGGAATGTACAGAGCAAAAACAGCCAGAAGATGACTATCTAGAGTCATTTTTCTTCTCGATAATTTCCGAAATAATAATGGTGACTCGGAGGCTTCTAGTAAGGTCTTTATACAAATAAAATGCAGTTGGCAGATGAATTTAGCTTATCAATCTCTGATATTTTTCTGGTGGGCCACAACAGATACAGATCAGACTAATAATGCACCAAGCTTCTTTTCTCACAATATGTGAAATGAAATGGATTATTTATTGGGATCATCCCTGTCTTAGTTCTTGTTTCTAAAAATTTATCTTTACCTGTGAAATACACTGGAATTAATAGCATGGTCTTAAAGATATCAATGTTTACATATAGGAGAGGAAATAATATGTATGCAGGGCCTAGGCATCCACTATAAATGGAAATGATGAAAAAAATCATGAAATGTGTATCATTAATGCAAATCTCATGACCTACATAAATAAGGATGCGAGTATAATAAGGTCTTTTCTAATGTCAAGTATGATTGGAGCTCTATCTCTTTACATTGCAAATATAAAAATAGTGTAGACTTCAGTCATATGTTCATGGTTGCCATCTTGGCTTTTTTGACTATCCATGAATGGGCCTGGTAACTTGTCATTTTTAAAAAATCTTTGTTGAAGTAGCTCAATGACATGTTGGTATATCCTGATTACTGATTGCTAATTACTTTGATATTTTTCATATTAAAGAAATGACATGAAAAACTATTGTCAGAACAATTGTTGCCCATTTCAAATAACACCCCCAACATTAAAACATGTTTTTGCTTAGCATGTTGCACAAATGTAGCTGTTACGTTATGCACATCAAAGTTATTATAGATTATTCAATAAAAATACTTAAGCAAATATCAATAAAAAAACCATTCAGTTACAATCTGAACAAATTCTGTTAATGTATATGCTAAGATTTTATCTTAGGATAAGTTACTAGGGATAGAAAAAAGAATTAATTATGGTCCTCAATATCAAGTCTTAGTTGATATTCCCTTTTTAATAAAGTTTTATTAATTTTATACTATTACATTTATTTAGTGCTTACTAAACATTGTGTTGTCTGGGTTATTTTGTTTGCTTAACAATAACAATACAAATTATATTCCTAATCTTTACCCCCTTTTTCCAGCCATTGATAAAATAAATTCCATGTTTGATAGTATCTTCTTTCTGTTTAATCTTCAATGTAAGTCTATCCATTTCTGCACAGTCCAATATCTTCTTAATTATCTCATCATCTAGTGGTATTTCTTCATTTTTCCAATGCTGAGCAAATACAATCCTTGCTGCTGTTAATGGAAGATGAACAACTAAAAGAAACGATACAGTAGTCAAAAAACTTTGGACATAATATAGAACTAGAGAAATGGCAAAATATATGGAAAAGAAATTATAAATTAACAATGGCAACGTTGTATAAAGAACACTTATATAACATGTTTTATAGATGGCATCTGCTAGGTTAGCCAAAATGTTCAAAAATATGACTTGTAAATGTTGGAAATGTAACCAAAAATCTGGCACATATTACCATCTATGGTGGACTTGTTTTAAAGCAAAAAAAATTAGTTGATATGCTTATGCCTGTCTGCAGTACAGCAGGTGGTACTTCTTTCACCATTGCCAAACATGAATTGCTTCTTCCTTTTGTTTATTAATATGGTAGCATGTACATTATTCTGTATCTTGATTGGTGGATGTTGACAATAATGCTTAACATATAGGTGTATCTTACTCTTGGGTTTTCCATAGGAAGTCACCTGGATGGCCTTTACATTCCATTGGTTTTTCACTGATAATTAACAGTAGCAGCCAACGTAGCTGATCTATACATAGCCTTGTAAAAAATTCAGCTTGAACATCATCATCATCATCATTTGTATTAATGTTAATCCTTATAGCTTCTTTAGATCTTTTGTATTTACAATTTGATGCATTATTGTATGAAATCACACTAGACATAAAAGGTCTTTCAACAGCAACATCCCATCCCAAATCAGAATTTCTTACCTATATATACAAATGAGTAAATACATACAACAAACCTTATATATAAGGTTATATAATCCAGTCCAATCTAATTAAAAGAGAAGAAAATTACTTTTCAAATAGCTATAATATCAATGGAAGTTATCTTTTAGAATTTTTGAAGTTTTCTTTCCGTATAGGTATCATAAAAATAATGAAAAGAACATACTATGATGATTTAAAATATTGAAGAATAAACATTTCACTGAAAGAGCATTATTCCACATAATTTGTCCTAAAATGATATTTTTTTATATTTCAAGTGATTTAAGCATCAGACAAGAAAGTATTTAATACTAGGTAGATAAAGATTTAGGAAAGCATGGGTGTCTGCAGACAGGACAAAAGGGACAAATGATGTCATCACACAAATATGTGAATCACATTAGCATCACAATGTATCTGATGCAATGATATTAGTCTTGACATTTGTGTGATGATGTCATGGCACATGTAATATCATTTTGGCTTGTACCAGAGAGCTATACCCATAAGCTGCCATTTGCTACTAAGCAGTACAATAATTTTGTTATTGTTATTGTCAGTGGTTTACTGCTTTATTGTGTTTAATGTCCTAGTTATTAGTATAGCTAGTTTTGGTTTCTTTGTGTGTCCCACTCTAACTAAGCCAGTGTTATTTTATAAGCATTCTTAATAAGCAAACAAATATTAATCATAGTATATGCCTTTACATAAACACTTCAGCAATGGAATGAACTTTAATGTAAAAACTGGCCTGTCAGATTATCTAAGCAGAGATTTTGACTGCAATATACCTACTTCTTTGACACTGTTGAATTAATGATATTGAAGCTATTCATCACTTTAAAGGTAAAGGTTTGCTATTTGTCTTTCATTAACCATGCATTTAATTTGACACACTCAGTGAACAGCTTCCTGATTATTTTTATGCTTTTCTCTTGTCATTAGCATCCAGCCACAGATATGCATGCTTTCTATGTAATTATAGAGCACTTAGAGGTTCCAGGGAAAAAAAAAACTAACAGATCCTGCCAAGCCATTAAATTAATCTTAGGGCATGATCAGAATACATACTGGATTTAAAATCATGACCATACAGCTCCCCTATATTGACAGAATTGTGAAACGAGACAAGATGGTTTTAGTGATGTGTTAAGTTCATTAAATCTTCTTAAATTGTATTCCTATTGTTTCCAACACCAAAAAAGGGCAATTACCTTTGACAAGTGCTTGGGAATATGGGTCTTAGCTTACCACTCCCTTCCAGGGTAGCACATATTGTAGTTTTAGAGAAAGGATTCAAATGCTGCAAAATAGACATTTTTAATGATGGATAGACAATGCTTTCATTACAGCAGAGAAAGGATGTTTAAATCCTGTGGCTGACAAACTGGTTTTCCTCCAGATTTTGGTTGAAATTTCAGTTTCTGTAATACTTTCCCATTGACATGCCGACTTGCACTGATTGAAGTTGGAATCCAAATAATTTGAAAGACACCAGATTTCACATCTTTTGGATTAAACCTCCACTTGCATGCTTTGGTCATTTACAGTACTGCTGTTAATCAAATCAGACCCAACCAGAAATGATACAGTCAACATCTTATATATTAAGTCCTCTGAAAATATCTCTGATTTTGACTTTTAGTTGCTTATTGTGAAAAAGCATTCATATTGTCATTCTTATTATACCAGGAATGTCCTAATACCTTCTAGAATTGGACTAAAGAACCTCTTTCCTTTGAGATCTTGGTGAACTACAATCCCCAGCAGCCCTCAGAAATCATGACCTAAAGCAAGAAAAACTGAGAGCTGTTCAACAATCTCAAGAAGTTCCACATCTCTGAAATATCCTTCTCTTTAGCGCTCAGTATATGTAATTTTCTTGAAAAACTGCACTTTTTTATCATGTACTTTTTGCTAAGTGATAAATATTTTAGTACATTAGCCCTGCAATATCCTGGGTTTCCAGATATTTCAAAAAGTCCTTACCTGTTTTGTAGGGTTTTTTTTACAATGCAGTTTGGCCATTAAATGGCCCTCTTACAGACAATACCTATAGTTCAAATAAGGCTACTCACAAAGTGAAATCCAGATGCAATTTTTTAAACAATTTGACTCTTGCTCATGTTTTATCCACGGATTTTAATTTTCAGTAAGCAGTGCCACTAACCACATAGCAAATTAGACATCTCATTTTACTAAAATCTGCTTTTCAGCACATATGCCATCTGCTAGTTTTACACTGAGAACAACAGACTGTAATTCAGATCTTTAACTTCAAGAACAACAGACAGTAATTCAGAACTTTAATTACAGCACTAATTATTCCAGTTAGTTCATAGATCTGTTTTTATTTTTTGTTAAATCTGTTTTATGAGAAATTTGAAAACGATATTCAAGTTCCTTAAATGAGGAGTGGGAAAAAAAGAAAAAGTCATTAACAGTTGGTGTCAGAAGAAGACCAGTGTTGAATTCATGACAAAATTCACTATCAGTTTATTTACTGGAAAACAAGCAAACACAAATTTGTGTTTGTTGAAATATATGAATTGGTACTAGCGCTATCTTGGCTATATTTACATTCCTTTGAAGAAAGTACAAAAAGTACAAAAATAATTCTTCACAAGAACTTCTGTGAGCATAAGCCTTATACAAACAGGCAGCTCATGCCCCTTCCTGATGCATAAACACTGAACAGAATAACTACAAGGACAATTAAGAAGGGATATATAATAATGTATATCTCTGGTCTCCAATTCTTTTGGGCCAGGGAATCTTTACTTATTTATAAACTGTATATGACTGCACATCTCATAACAAATGTCTCTGGATGACATACAGCTCTCTCTCTCTCCCCCCTCCTTTCTCTCTCTCTAATATCTATCTATCTGTCTGTCTATCTATCTATCTATCTATCTATCTATCTATCTATCTATCTATCTATCTATCTATCT
>JANHJO010005243.1:247273-259480 GCA_032468235.1 Pseudoxyrhopus heterurus | reverse complement strand
CTATCTATCTATCTATCTGTCTGTCTATCTATCTATCTATCTATCTATCTATCTATCTATCTATCTATCTATCTATCATTACACACACACACAAACACACACACACACACATGTCAGCAGCAGTCAGATTGAAAAGTTTAAAAAGCATAAAACACACATGATTAGCGAGGGAGCCCCCTCAAGATTTCACTGGTCCCCTGAGATCCATAGACTAGATGACATAGCAAGGTCTTGATATGTTTTGAATGTTGAGGATATATGTGTATATCCCTCTTACAGGATGCTTCCTTCTACTCCTGTTTATTGATGGACACACTAATGGTCTTTGCCTGAACTTAGCCTTCCTCCCAAATGATTTTTATATATTTTATTTATTTATATACTGTCCATCTCTTTGTCAAACAAATCTGAATGGCTTAACTTTTTTAAAAAACAATTCATTTTGGCAGAGGCACTGGCAGAAATAAAGATGATATTAGAGCTGGAGGGTGGTGCGTTCTTCTGATCCTTTAGTAATTAAAAATGTAAATAAAGATCAGATGAATCAGGAATCTGGATGAATACCAATGGAAATGTCCATAGGTGTACTACCACTCTGGAGCATCATGTTGAAGTCCATATATCTATGTTAATAGAAGTCCTCCTTAAAACATCCCACTGGAAACGTGCCCAGATAAAGCTGCATATCAGGTCTGTAAAGGATTAATCTAGGGGTGGCCAATTAATTTTCCAAGGGGCCACATGAGAAACTGGGACTCCTGTGGAAGGCTGCCACTGATCCCCCACCATGGCCCTATTCCTCACTGATGTCAATGTCCCCCTATACCCCCCTGATGCCCTGCCCCCCCACAAATGCCTCTCCTGTGTTGACACCGCCCCCTCAGTTGATGCCAACACCACTGATGCCATGGACCAGACAGGGACTGAATGGCCAGATGTGGTCCACAGACTATAAAATGCCCAGGTCTGGATTAATCTGTAGGGACATGACTAAGGGTATTGCTTATGAAAGCCGTGGGATTTCTTTATTTACCATGCACCCTTGTCTATAAGAATGTACAAGAATGTACAAAATTATGTCAAAGGGCATGTAGAATTGGCTTAAAAATTACACATTGGTCCTAGGCCACCATTTGTTTCCCACTGTTATATGGCTATGTGTCTTCGATCCTGTGTCATTAAAATGTGGACTTTAAGAAATAGGACACACGTTCATATCATGGAGAGGATAAAAAAAAAATGACTCCTTTGTCTCTTCGCCACATTGACTACATTCATAAATAAGCTGTATCATGCAGTACATTCACTATGAAATATTTAATGTTTGTACAACTTCAGTGCATTCAGGAATCTATAATTTGAGTAGGCGTGGAATGATAAATCAACAGGTTTTTGTATGTATCTGTTTTCAACCTTTCTCTGTGCAGTCCCGTGAAAATACCTGTGCATTCTTTCTTAAGAAATAGGATGGTAAAGCAGACATTTTTCTACCTCTTTCATAGCAGTAATTCCTCCTCACACGGAGGATACTGTCAAAGCACACTAATTTACTTCAGTATTACTGCTGAACCTAATGCATAAATGGAAGAAATGCGGCTTAAACACTAGACCCATGGCATTCTCATCTGTCTTAAGATTTTTATAATGATATCAATGAAAATAGAAGCATTTTACTTTATTACCTCAGTCATTAAATATTTTATTTCATATTTATCATATTCAATTAGTTTTCTGTGGTTGTTTCCGAAGATGTCCTTGTCATTAATGTGCTGCTTTTATTAATGTTGCTTCACATGTAATAAGCACTATAATAAAAACAGCTAGAAAAATGTTTAATTAGATCTTGATCAACAATTCCACCATTTAGATTTTAAGTACAGAAGTGTTTTCTGGGATAATGAAAGAGGATTCCTAAACTCTTTAAGACTATTCTCTGTCCTTTCTTGAACCTTTTTGTAGATTCCATTAATCAGCTGTGGCTTCTGATCATTCCTCTCTTCTAAGATTTCTTTCAATTTATGTAACTCCAATGATCCACAGCTATTTTAAGTAAGTTCTTGGTTAGAGATTTGCAGTCTGAAAGAATTTTAGCTGATCACAAGAGAATTAGAGATATGATTGATCTTCCTAATTCTTTTAGGAGCTTTTGTCTTTAGGTTAAAAGGCACTATTGTTTCTATTCTATTGTACTCCAGAGAAGCATGACAAGAAGACATTCATTCACATGAATATTTTAGAGATCCTCTGGTCTATCCAACTGCTGAAGTGATAATCTGCAATTCAGATAAAGTGGGATCAACCCTAACTAGAAGTCATTCTCTTTTATTTAAATACATCTAATGAAGGAGAACCTACCATCACTTCAGATAGTCTGTCGAATAGCAATAGCACTGTATTTATATACCGCCTATCAGGACTTGCAACTCTCTCTAAGCGGTTTACAGAGTCAGCATATTGCCCCCAACAATCTGGGTTCTCATTTTACCGACCTCAGAAAGATGGAAGGCTGAGTTGACCTTGAGCTCTTATTGTTAAAAAGCTTCTTCCAATTTTCTTTAGAAGAAAATTGCTTCCTACCTGATTATAATTACCCAACTAATTTTTAATTTGGCCTCTGTAGAAAGATGGAATAAATCTCCTCCATCTTTCTTTATCTATACTCCATCTTTCTTTATCTATACTTTATCTATCCCAAAATGCCTAACTTTGAGTTGAAAAAACCATAAGTTAAAATTCAGATTAAGTTAGAAATAAGGAGACCATGAGTTCTTGTCCCACCTTAAGCACAAAGCCAACTGGGTGACATTGAGTCAATCATCTTCTCTTAGTTTTTGGAAGAAATGGAAACCATTTCTTAAATCTTTCCAAGAAAACTTCAGGGATTTATCCAAGCAGCTGCCAGGAATCAGTACTGACTCAATGGTGTACATCTCATACAGACACAGTTGTAGTTTTAGAGATTTTCTAAACAATAGTGTGAGACACATTGGCTTAAAAGATACTGGAGACAATCTATAGCAGTTTGAGTCCTACCACTGCATGATGGAGTGAACTCCTGGCACTTGCCTCAGCTCCTGTCAATCTAGCAGTTTGAAAGCATGTAACTGTAAGTAGATAAATAGGTACCGCTTTAGTGGGAAGGCAACAGCAATCTGTGTTTTGCCATATGCTTTGGTCACCTGACTATGGAAACATCTTTGGAGAGTGCTCACTCAATGGCTTAATGGAGCACCATCTCCTAAGTCAACTACGACTAGTGCATTAAAATCCAGAGGGATACCTTCACCTTTTACTACTTAAACATCAATAAAAAGTGATAAATGCACTTCCCAAGGGAGGATATACCATAGCCTGGTATCAATACAGGAGAAGGCTGTCTTCCATGTATCAGAAAGATGGGCTTCTGGAAACAGGGACAACTCTTAAAATGCCTCTCCTGCTATCCTTATAGCTGTGCAAGTTTTAGCACAGCTATAAGGAGAGTCAGCTCTTACATAGCAGCAGGCAGCAATAACTATCATCAATCTGGCTGACCCAGGAAAACACGCTGTTAATGCATTCAGTGTAATTGGGCAACCCTTATCTGAAAATCAGGTGACAGCTGGGAATCAAAGAATGATTTTAGAGTGTAAAAACAGGCAGAACCTCTGTTTCCTGTATACCAGTAGCATTCTAATCTTCTTTGGTTTTAATGCTAGCTGTTCTTTCTTACTCAGGACATTATTAAACTTAGTCAATATCCAAGAACACTTATTGCTTCCTTAGAATTGGATGATATGGAATAATAGAACTGGGTGTAACTGATAACACCCAACTGCAAAATTCCTATTTAAACCCAATCTATCATGTCATCCCATTGAACAGCTCATTGAGCTTGATCTCCAGAGTCTCATTCTCCTCTGGATATGCTCCATTTGTTCATGCCACTCTTACAATCTCTTACAATTCTCTTACAGGGAACTTCGTCCTACTGAGTTTCTCAAGGTTTAGTTTTGCCTTCAGTGCTTTTTAATGTTTATATTAATCCACTAGAGCAGGACTCCCAGCCCTTGGGCCAGATGCATCATGGGCTGGCCACATCCATGCCCGATTTAGTGAAGGGGGAAAAGTCCTGATATGTCATGTGATGCCGCCATGATTACGTGACTTTGAAACCCCTGCACTTGAGAATATTCTCCAGTATATAGGATTAGATATCAAAAGTATCTCAGTGATGCTAAACTTATTTTCTTTTCCCATGTATACCACTTTTTACCACTTTTCATTAATGGAAACAGCAGTAGAAATAAAGGAATAAAAAGAGTGCATTTGGGAAAAAGAACTGTTTTACAACAGCAGTTCAGTCTGTGTCGTTTTTTTTAAAGCAACATTTGAATATACATTTGCTTTTAAAATCTAGATTTTCTCATTTTTTTTTAAAGACAAAGACTCTGCTAGGAATAGAAAAGCTGATGGAAAGCTAAATTCTGATTTACATGTTGAAATATTGGAATGGAAATCAATATTTTTTTTAATCAACATTCATATTTCTCAATAATATGTTGAATGTGACAGTCAATTCTTACTAGCAGGTTTGTCTTGGAGAAAGGACCTATGCCAAATCCATATTGATATAATATACATGATGCTAACCCATATCCCATTTTCTATTCTGCATGGTGCCAAATGGATGATGAATTTTCATCCATTCAAAAAAAAAGCTGTTGATTTTTTCTACATAAGATAAGAAATAGATCAGTCATGCTTTTCTTTTCCCTTTAAACTGCATACTAAGTCTTTATTAAATATGTACTGTTCAAAGTAAATTTGACTGCAGCTGACATTTAAACATATATGTTTACAGTTAATTTCTAACAGGTTCTGTCAGCTATGTAAGTTTTGTTTTGCACAAGAGGGAAAAATAAACTCCCTTTATGGTTTAAAATCAAGTATTTTACCATTGCTGCAAGAGTCCAAATAGTATCTCCTGAAAGAGTTCTATTAAAATGGTAATAACAGCCTGTACCAGAAATCCATTTGCAAAATGATGGCCTGTGATTCTTAGTTCATAGATTAACAGGAAAAGCAAAATTAAAAATCATATGCATATAAGCACTGAATCCTTTGATAGACACTCTAGAGTAGGAAGGGGCATAGCAGAGACAGCATATTAAAACACACACACACATAAACAATATTGCAGAAAAAATTGCAAGTCTTTTATAGTTTTGTGCTCCAGATTCCTTTTGAAATTCACTTAAAGCAAGAATTGATAGCCACGTAAGATGGACACATTGTTCTGAAGAATTGTATTGTTAAATATATACATACAGTATACACACACACACACAGTGGCTTATGGCTCAATAAATACTGGTTTCTACCATTGAGGTTTTTTTCACTACCTATTTTCTGACCATTGTTCTCTGAGTCCTCCATAGATACATTATTCACATGTCCCTCTGAAACACATAAAAAGACTTTGACTAATGCCTACTGCCTATATTCAAATCCAGGTAGTGGCCTGATAAAAATTCCAAAGATATTGTGAGCTCAAATTCTCCCAGTTGCAATCTTTCATGGTAGAAGCTAAGGGTAGATAGAAACTTGTTTCGCCCAGCAAATATTCCCACAATACTTTTAATACACTTATGTGAAAAGACAAGATCCAAAATATACTTTGTTTTAATGGTTTTTGGGATTCTGGAAACACTGCCAGTGTCTTTTGGCAGTTTGGCAATGTGCATAGTCTATCCCATGTTGCATGTACCGTATATACTCGAGTATAAGCCGACCCGAGTATAAGCCGAGGTCCTAATTTTACCCAGGAAACCTGGATAAAATTATTGACCCGAGTATAAGCCGATCAGCACTTATACTCAAGTCGGCTTATACTAGTCAGCTGATTTTCAGGCCTAAATTGATGATGCGCAGTGCGCCTGCACAGGCATCAATTTAGGCAGACTTTGCTTTTTCACTATAACATTTAAATAAAAGTTTAAAAGCATTTCTGTAAACAAATATATTTATTGTATACTCAGCAATATCTTGCTCATAGTCTGTGCACTAAAAATCAATCCATTAAAGAAATAAAATGAGTCCATAAAGGGAAGAGATATCATTTTTCCCCTCTGCCTTTCAAATAGTATCAGAGGATCTTTTATTTGAAATCATTTGGAAAAATTATTGTGGGCAGACAAAGATGATTCTGACTTTTTATTAAGAAAAGCTAATTGGATTTAAAAAGCTGCATAAAATAACAAAATGTACACAGAAAAAATATAGTAATTAGAACTGGAAAGAAATAGAGCTGTTACAGTATGCATGTATGTGAGATTCTGGTTAAGGAAATAAATTTGAAGTGCTGGGAAAACACAGGAATAAGTAACAAAAAACACAAGGATAATTGTAGCTCATCTGAAAGTACCTATAAACACAAAGTACTTTAAAGTGGCATTTAAGGGAACAGAAGAGATCTTAATATCTTTTAAAGTAACTGAGTTTATTCCAGAAGTTCTTGAATTTAAGAGTAGTTTAAGCATTTTTTTTGTTAGTTTTCTTACACTATGTTGTTGTTAGTTGCGAAGTCGTGTCCGACCCATCGTGACCCCATGAACAACATTCCTCCAGGCCCTCCTGTCCTCCACCATCCCCCGGAATCCATTCAAGCTTGCACCAACTGCTTCAGTGACTCCATCCAGCCACCTCATTCTCTGTCGTCCCCTTCCCTTTAGTATCTTACACTATAAATATTTGTAATTTTCTAGCTTTTTCAAGGAGCGAGCAATGTTTTCATTTGTAAACAGATCGTCCGAGCTTGCATTATGTAGTATGTATGAATACTGCAAAGGAGACTATTCTTTCATAATAGGCCAATTCAGTACTCAGCCTACAAAGAAGTATTTGTGCCAATGGAGTCTAGCACTCAGTGCACAGAAACTTACTTCATGTATGGTTCACCTTTGCACTGCTGGCACACTGCTATTCCTTAGGTATTAAAAATGCAAATCACAAATCACACTCTTCTTCAAGTGCTCATGATTACATGAGGCCAAAACAACAGATAATTAGGCTGTAGCTAATAGATCTGTTCTACACATTATGTTATCCAATCGGTTCCACCATTTGCTCTTCCCAACCTTCATGAAAACTGAAGAAAGGACTACTAATTTGCTTTATTAAGTTCTCAGATTGTTTGGAGAGATTCAGAAAAATAGAAATCCTTTAGTCTTCCAAAAGATCTGTAAGGATAGTAGGGAAGAAATCTCTTCTCAGGTAGACCAAGACCAAGCAACATTAAAAAGATGAGGTGAGAATGGGAAGTGAGGCTGTGTGCACCAATCCATCTTCTACACCCTTTAGAATTCATGCACTATTAAGATTAGCAAACAATTATGACCTAATAAAATTAATATTTCAATATGAAATGTATTAGGGCTTTTTAAAGAGTTTACTCTGATCAAAATTTAATACAGTGAGTTAAATTTTCAGTAAAGATAGTTGTTCCCATTTTCCCCAGGGCTTTTCAAGTGTAGCTGTTAATGGAAATCAAATGCATCACTGAAATATATTTATGAAACCTTTGTGATGTTTTCCAGTTTTTGTCATTTAATAGAGAAAGATGAGGTGATTTTTATACACAGGGGTTGCTGAAGCAAAGAATGTAGTTGTTGACTGCATGTAATTTAGTAAGACGGTTCTTCTAAACAGGTTTTGCTCCAGTTATTTTCTCAACCATGTCAGAATCAACATTTTCTTCACCATCAATACATTTTTAGGGAATCTTGTTGGAAAGGAAACTAGAAGTTGAGAAGTAGGCTGAACAGAGAAGAGTTAGGAAAGCCTGTATGTGAAGGAAGTGAGTTGAAGAAATGACACTTAGCTGAATGTTGCAAAAAAATTGAAATTGAATGAGGGGCTCCAGGTGTAAGAATGTGAGATAATATTGAAAGGACTCAGGAAAAAATAACAAAGTCAGATGTATAGTAGAAAAGTCTCAATAATATCTGCCAGTTGCACCCTATCCTTGCATAGGGACATTTCCTTTAGTTATTGTTATGAGAAAAAAAATCAAAGCAGATCCATTGTGATTGCCAGGATACCTCTTACCTTCAATTCGTGTCTTCAAAAAGGTAAAGCAAGTTTGTATGTTATAATAATATAATAATATATTAACAGAGTTGGAAGGGACCTTGTAGGTCATCAAGTCCAACCCCCTGCCCAAGCAGGCAACCCCCTGCCCAAGCCGGAGACGGTTTTAATTGGTCTCAGGAATTGAATCGCCGAGCTGCCAACCTTAGTGGTATGCAAGCCCAGCATCTTATTACATGAGCCACCATCTTTTGTCAATATAATTTCTCACCCATTGAGCCAATGACATGATTTTTCTTCATAAATCTTGGAGAACCACCGATTTTTCTCCATTTTTCTTTTCTGTCCATGCCTCAAGCTAAAATTCACAAAATAGCAGAGGTTATACTTCAGTTATTTGCCATTTCAGCTGATATTGTTACTCCTGTGAAAGGCCATTCATAATATGGAATAGTTTATACATTAGTTGTGATTGCTCTAATGTTAAAGAACATCACATCTCTGTGGAAAAAATATGACACTTTTATCTGAGACTGATTGGCAGTCCAAGAATATTAGTGATCCCAAAGCAAAACAAGTGTTTGTGCTCTTCCACTTTGCTGCCTGAAAGTTTTGTGGTCTGGAAAGAAAATAATCTTGGAAGTATGGGAGTGAATTATGTTTTAAGGGAGATGCATAAATCCTTTTGGTGCTCACTAAAACTTTAAATGTGGATGTAGATAAACAAACATTTGCTATTCTGGGGATGCAGCACAGAAGGCTGAGGAAAGTTTAGTTTTTCACTTGAAAACTTTTATTCCTTTGATGCAAGGGTGATCTTTCCACAGCCATTTACTATTACATCTTTACAAACTATATTAGTGAATCTCTTAACACCAGTTTTTGATTGTTGTGAGTACCGGCTGTCAATTCTTGATCAGTGAACAATTGATAGGAAACCTGGGCTTGTAGATCCATGTTATGTGTGTTGTTCTACTGTCTCTTTGTATAGAGAGGAAGATGACCTTGAAAGAAACATTTTTATCTAGATGAAGAAGACTGAAAACTTTTTTAAATCCTGGGGAACCAAATAGTTGGAAGAGGCATAAACAGTTGCCTCCCTGATTCACTGGAGTATAAGGAGGCGGGGTAAAGAACAATCAGACTTGCAAGAGTCTGTTATACCCAATCTCAGTGTACAGTAGTCCTAATTTTCCATGGAGCTGATCTTTTGGAGTGGCCCACTTAATGGGGCTGGTTCTTTGATGATTATGTTAATTTGGCAGCAGTGCTTTAATCTTCATCAATAAAGTGTAAATGGTCCATCTGTGTTCCCGGAACAAGATTCAAATCAAACATTTGTTCAAAGATCATTTTAACGATATGGCTGTGAAAATTACAGGCACGTTCTCTTAATCCTGCCTCATCTAATCTAGATCAGGAACCATTAGCTATATCTGTATTAGATCCTAATTAAAGATCCATAATGATTTAGTTCAATACCTTTTAAGACTTTTTTTTTTTTTTAAAGTTATTACTGACATTTTTTTAAAGTAACTGTTAGTCAAAAAATAAGAATTGCTGGTGTCCTCCTCCATGCTTGTAGGAGTCCATTGTACTTCATTTCAAGATTTTCTGGTTTTCCTTAGTTGGTGTTCTATTAACTTCATGAGAAATACTTTAAAGTTAACTCTGTTTCCTAGAAAGATCCAGCAAGCTGTGGATGATAAGGTGCTAAGGGAAGACAGATCCAGATTCTAGGTCTCTTAAGATCCAGAAGTCAGCTGGATGATCTTGGGCGGTTACTTCCTCTTAGTCATAATCAATGTCCTGCTCTGTGCCAAGCCAAATGAAAAACAAAACCTCTTGTTTTATCATGCATCAACATCTTTGCTGTAGGAGCTAGTTGGGGCAGTGACGGAACAGTTGTCCATGCAATTATGCAAGATGAATACTGAAAAGATTTTGCTTCCATCGAAGTGTTAAAGACAATTAGCATTGCAGGCTAATTCTACTCACTACCAGAAGTTCGATTCTGACCAGTTGAAGGTTGCTCAGCCTTCAATCCTTCTGAGGTCGGTAAAATAAGGACCCAGATGGGGGTAATATGCTGGACTCTGTAACAGTATATATATCTAAGCGCTATTGCAAAAGGAACTTAATCTTAATACTCGCTTCTCCATCAAAATAAACCTAAATGTTGCTTTCCTACAGTTGCTTATTCTTTTTTTATTTTATTTGTCTCTCTCCATTTTCTTTCTTCCTTCTTTTCCATGATTAATGATTTCATTGTTTCTATCATTAAAACCAAATTGTATAACATTTTGTAAAAGATAGATTTTTAAAAAATGTATATTACTTCACTTTATTTTGTTAATATCATTCCATTCAGTCCTATGCATGTTGAACAGTTCCGTAGAAACATATTTTTGTACTTTCCTCATTTTATCACTCTTCCAAACTTTGCAGAAAAGGTCTCATTAGGGTTGTAGCCTGCTAGACAAACCTGACCAGTCAAGCTGCAAGCAGTGAAGCAAGTAAACAGCAGACTTAAAACCCACAAAGGCATTTTCCTTTTTATCTTGTCACTGTTGACTCATGAACATGGTAGATCAAAGTTGTACATCCTGCGATTGCATCCTCATTAGCTACAAGAAAGGTCAGTCTGTATACAACACCACAGCATATGTCGGATTAAAGAATCAGTATTATTACTATTTTTAAGATACAGTATCTTTGGGATATATTTCATTAAACCATTTTGTTTCAAATACAGATGATAATCAGAAGTTGACCTTTACAACAAAAGAAATAGTCTTGCTGACATTTTATGACAGGGATAAAAAGAAAGCTGGTTCCAGTGTGCTGCATTGTAGAATTTATCTGTATAATTGGAATATAACACAAGTGAAAAAGATTACTTTCCTATACTTCACAGTATCTCTAAAATGTATGAGACAGGTGTTTATATCAGCTGAAATGATGAGAAGATGGCACTCAACCCATGTAGACTTTCTTAACCTGATGAACACCAGAATATTTCATGCTCAAAGTTTGACTCAAGGATTCTTCTATCAATCTTGCTTTAAAATAAATAGCTGCTATTATTATTATGGTTGGCTGCACAGTCAACCAGATGGCTAGACTGGATTGGCAATTTTATCCACCTAGGAGTCTTTCCCAAAAATCTGGGATAGGCAGATAGATATTTATTTACATGTCAAATTTGGAAACCACCCAGAGTGACTCTGGGTGATACACACTTAAAACATAAAACCATATACAAATATTAGATTCCCATAGGAGGCAATTAAAACAGAAATAATTAAAATTGAAAGGTAAAAAGGCAGAGGAAGAGCCTTCAAGGCATTAACCACCCCCACAGCTGCGTGCTCCTCTGTGATCCCCAAGTGAATCAGCAGGGCTGTATCTTCAAAAGGCAGGAAGCGTGAAGATCCATATCCTACCTGAAAAAATTGTTTCTTTTCTATATTCAGCCTTCATTTTCATTGTTTTCAAGAGCTTTCCTTGATTGACTTCCTTCAGCAAACGTTCTTGGCTTCTCTTAATACATTCAGGTCATGCTTTTTTATTATTAGAAAGTATCACTGCTTCTTATAGAAAGCCAGTGTCAGCTTTGAAAGCCATATTCTTCTTAGGAGCTTGGATGGACTTTGTCTCTGAGAGCTGAATGGATATGGGGAGTTTCACTGGAATGCTGACAGCCAGCAAGGTGTAGTGGTTAAGGTGCTGTCTAAGAGCAGGAAGATCCAGGTTTTTGTCTTCTTTAAGACACATAAACCATCTGGGTGACTTTAGGCCAGCAACTTCTATCCATTGAAGGTTATGGATCACAGTCCGCCAATAAAGATAATGAAACTGCCATTCAAGATGGATGCTGCGGCTGGGCTCTCCTTCTGCAGTAACTATATTGAATTCTATTGTATAGTGCAATATTAATGCAATATCAAATTTTCAATTCAATTGTATAGAATGTGAAGGATGTGTGTTTGTGTTTTATTTTTGTAGTTATAATGTACACTGAAGATGGCATTTAATTTCATTGCACAAAGTGTAATGACAATAAACTGAACTGAACTGAACTGAACTGAACTGAACTGAACTGAACTAAACATAATTCACCATGCTGGTTCAGTG
>JANHJO010005243.1:236777-247173 GCA_032468235.1 Pseudoxyrhopus heterurus | reverse complement strand
ACGGCATAGCTCATAGCTTCACTGAGCTACACAAGCCCCCTCGCCACAACAAGGCAGTGATCCTTGAAGGGGGAAAGAAAGAGACATACCCTTTATTTTAAAAATTGATTGTTTTGCTATTTGGTGTCTGAAATAGCTGGAATGAAATAGGACGGCGGGAGTCCACATGATCCATATAGCACTTTCTTAGAGCCTCTGTAGATCTGGCCTTTTTCAACCCCTATTAAAACAAAAGAAAATGTCCCAATTGCTTTGCACTGAGACTGCAATGAAGTACAAAGATATATTGCATTTCCTTTTCCTTTTCTTTTTGGATAGGATAAAATTAATAATGCCTCACTGCTGGAAGGATAAACAAGTCAGAGACCATGCTGTGCAGAGTTGTTATCTCTCAACAGTGTAAAAACATAATTGATTTTTCTTTACATTATTTTCCTCACTTAGAACCTGAACTCCAAGTGTCTTCCAAGCTTCTAATCTATTTATGTTAATCCATATCTTTTTGTTCTGCAGCTATATAAGGTTGGAGCTGTCATTTGATCACAACATAAAAAGAGAAATGAACTGCTCACCTTCTGCATTTGGTTAAGTTGTTATCGCAGCTGCAACTAATGTGGGAGGCTATGAGCTGTGCTAAATAAAACTGCCTCCCTTACTAGCAAGCCCGCCTACAGAAAATGGTGTTAATTACAAATCTGTGACATAATATTGCATAGTCAGAGCGATACATGTCTTTCACTCTTCTGCTCTTTATCTTGAGGTATGTATTGGAGGAACTGGAACAATTCCCTTTCACAGAGCATATTTCTACATTAGGATATAGAATCCTGCAAATAGAATCTTCCTGGGTATAGAAGTGAGTGCACATTCAGGATTGATAAAATGCAGGTAGAGGATATTGGAAGCAGAAAATGATACAATAGAAGAGATATGTAACTCAATGAGAAGAAAATTATTATAGATCAATGGGATCAATGAAGCTATCTGCATGTAGATATCCTGTCTCTGGTCTTTTTGCAACTACAATTATTTCTGTTTTTACTTTTTGTTTTTACAATTTACAAATGCTTCAGTGGCTTCTTTCATAGAGGTAAACTGAGACTTAGACTTAGAATAACTTTATTGTCACTTTAAATGAAGTTCCAGAGCAAGTCTGTCTTTCATAACCACTCCTAAGGAGTGGTAGATTGGCTAGAAAGGGTACTCTAAACTTGTGTTGGAATTGTTGTTGCTTTCTTGCAAGGTGTGTAGTTTTCCAAGAGGAGTGCTGAGATTGAGGGTAACCTCTTCAATAAATCTTACAATGAAACCAACTAAAATACTCCCTGCAGTTCTGGAAACTACTATGAATCTGTAACTTTTCTCCAATAGTAGTCCTTGCATTGATTCAAATGTGGCCATACTTTGTTTCTGATATTAGGATGCTGGATGGGATTTAACATATTCAGCTGGTGTTAAAAGTCAAGGATAGCATAAACCTGCTCCTATTAAAATACATTTTGGCAGTGGATGTTATATTTTACTATTTATTTCTTTATTGCTTCTTTCATGAAATGTTGTTTTAGAAATGCTATGTGATTTCTTTGAAGCAAATGTTTTAATTGCTCAATTACCTGGAAAGTTTCAATACAGTATATTAATTATATTTTTTTAATAATTTTAATTTGATCATAAAATACAACACACATCATATAATTACTACAATATACTAGGATTGGAATGTAATTTGCTATCCTGAGTGTGTCAGTTCAACCTATACACTCCTGGTTGAAGGAAGTAAGGGGGCAACAGTATCTGGATGGCAAAGAATCCATAGATTGGCAATTCTAGTTTTAAATGACTCTGCCTGGTGCAAAATTGGCCTCTGATTGTACAATGGCCCATGTGTAATGAAATTGCCTAGTAAGTACTGTCTTTTTCATTAGCAGGAAATGCTGAATAGTTACAACGAAGCTGATTCCACTTTCTCCTTCACTTACAGAAAAGCATTATGTGAAAGCCTCAGTTGACCAAAGTCACAGTGGATGTCAACTGAGGTCAATATCTATAGTGAGATTGTTTAGTATCATGTTTATTTTATTTTATTTTTTTCTTTTCTTTCTGTTCATTTTGTTTTCTTTTTTCTCTGCCTTAATTTTTTTGCATACTATTTCTTATGCTTTGCATAATGCTGCTTATCTCAAAAGGGATAATATGAACCCATAGAATGACATTAGTAAGCATTGACTCACTCCCCATGCAAACAACAAACTATAACTCATATAGTTCAAGAATATCCCCTCAGGAAATTTCAAGACACCTGCAATGATCTCACTGCAGCCACATCAGAAGCAGTTAGGTGGTTAGCTTCCTTAGACATCAAGTTATAACATCTATCCCATTGCAATTGTATGGCTCCATAGTATGGTGATTTTATCTTAATTTAATATATTATCTTCTATATTGTACTCAGTGTGTCTGTGTGTGTGTGATTGTGATTTTGCATGACGTTTGCAGATGCCATACCTAAATAAATAAAATAAACACACCAATATTAACAAGTGTGATTACAGTTGGCAACTATGTAATTTGCTGGACTGGAAGAAAATCAGAAGAAAGTCCTGAACTGTCAGTAAATAGCATCAAGAGGCAATATCAACAAAGAAAAGAGAAAATATAAAGAATGACTATAAAATTGTATGCATTGTTAACTTTCTATTGATTTTACAATGATATAAATATAAACATGCTTATGGAAAACATTTAGAACCATAATTGAAACATGACACTACATCTCTGTAGCTGATCTCTGATCACAATATGAAACGTAAGTATTCAAGGAGAATTATAGGTAATTGTCAACTTATGACCAGCCATTTTATGAGTGTTCAGAGTTACAACAGTTTTGGAATATGTGCCTGTAAAGCACTTCCAGATATGTCGCCCCTCCTGGGCAGTTATGTGACTACACATTAGGCACTTGGCAACTAGTTCAAATTTATGACCAGTTGCAGCATGTCCTAGTCATATGGCACAATTCATGACATTTTTAGCCTTTTTTTTAGCAAAAAAAATATCCATCAGAACAATAGATTTGCCAAACAATGCTATTTGCTTATTACTTTATGAAAAATGTCAGAAAAATGGGTCCAGTCACCTGGGTGTCTTAACTTATGACCTCAATAACTTATGAAGGGATTTCTTGTCCCAACTGTGGTTGTAAGTTAAGGATTATTGGTAAATGCCATTTTAAAAATTAAAAAGGATTTGCGGTGTTTCCTTGTCAAATTTAATATTGTGCATATTTGATTTTTATAGCTTGCGTCCGTGCATTGTATTACTCACCTTACCTACTGAACATTATTTTTATGACTTAAAAATTTAAGATTTTTAAGATTTAAACCAATTCAGAAAGATGCATAATGACATACCTTGGTATGGCTAATAGATCAGTTTTTTCCTGTCTGTAAATGCTTCAAATGCTAATAGTGCAACTATTAGCCATCTCTATATTATGAGAGCCCGGTTGTAATTATTAGAATTTAATTTTCCCAAAATTTTAAAGTTTTTCTGTAAAGATCTTGGGATAAAATAAGGTTCAATACACCCAAATGTTAGACTGTAAATGACATTATTGAAAGTTACATTTGTCATGAACATATATTTAATTTGGTCAATTGGACTGGGTACCTGTTGTTTCAGGGAGATATCCAATAGAAATTTGGTCTGTTGCATCAAAAGTCTGCTAAATCTACTAAGTTTGGTCTACATGAACATAATGAAATCTTGATGTATTTAATCAAGTTCTTTAGTTCCTGCGATGGTATTATATATTTTTTGATGTATAATATGGTTTTTAATCTGTAATCTGACATATAAAGTCCCTGTTCACTGTATTCTCAATACAGGAAAATCCATCAGTTTGCATGCATAAACTCAGCTGTTACTATTTTAGCCATTCTCTCATAAGACAGTTTTCTATTTCAGACATTCAGCTGCATAATGACATACGGTATCCTCAATATTTCTGTTAACAAAATTTATGTGTACTGTGTACATGTTCTGGCTAAGGATTTATAACAAGTCATTTCTGTTTGATTGTTTGGTGCCTTCAAGTCAATGTTGACCCTATCACCACAATTTTCATGGCAAAGTTTTTCAGAAGTGGTTTGCTCTGGTTTGCTCAAACCAGATAGCTTTATGATTAAGATAGAGCTAGAACTCACAGTCTCCCAGTTTCTAGTCTTGTGCCTTTAACCACTACACCAAACTGGTTTCCATAATCATAAATATTTCATAAAATGCTGCCTTTATTCCTTATTTTCCATGGGCATAAATCACATTAGCTAAGTAAAGTAAATATTGTATTGGAAGGGTAATAGAATTAATGATAACAAATAAAACTATTTGTAGCAGTATTTTATTTTTACACATTCTAAATTTGTAGTCAGCAGTTATAATGATGAATGTATTCTGGTCTCAACACAGATTAACTGGAAAGATGGTGCTATTTGAGATCCAATGTTGACACTGTCAGTATAAGAAGTACAAGCTTTTCATAATGGACATAATTTACTGATAGATATGCACTATTTTTGTGGAAACCACTGTTAAGCTGAACTGTATCTTTTTCTTTAGCTTAATATCTCATTGTATTCTTAAATCTTGAAATATGTTGAGGGTCCTTTGAAGTGAGTTTTATAAATTGTTCTCCTCTTTGTTTAGGCAGCACCAGTGTTTTCATTGTCATTATTGCAGAAATGCTTTATATGTCTCACAGCATGTTCACTGTCTTACTCTGCTTATGTCAGACTTAGCAAGCTGGGCTGGAAACATAAAAGCAGGCATTCAAGAATATAAAATCTTCTGATCAGTAAATTTAATGTAGACAAGCTAATGAATATGAAGGAATTCCAGTAACTGTCATGTCTCAAATGTAAGTCTTATTTATTGTGAAATCAAGGCTCAAATTCCTAATCTTTTGCTCACTAATATATAAATGTTATATGTTTACATTTTAAATTTCAATGTTTAGATTGTTTAATATCAGAAGAAGATATGGGAGGAAGCAGGAAGGCCAAGAAGAACATATTCCACATGGTAAGCATAGCTTAAAAGGGGGAAACCATGTATGTATAGAACAATATATATGTAAAAATGACCCTCAAGTGAAATCTCTTAAGCTGGATAAAAGGAAGTCAGAAATAGTTTTGACAGGAAACAAGGCTGTAAAGAAGGAAAAAGATAATGTGCTGAGTCCAGAATTAGCTTTCTATCAGTTTTTCTAGTGTTCTGTTGTTCTAATTTTTTCCCCTAAATCCAGAAGAGATTCAGGAAAGCTTTGTGTACATCCATAGTCTACCAGTGGGGTTATTCAGTTCAGTCAGAAATATTGTTCAGATAGAAGTGATATCTCAGTTAATGGGATTCATCCAAAAACTGTTGTTAGTAACATGTAATTATGCTAAATGTTTTTATGATTTTGTTGTTTTATTGTTATGAGTAGGCCAGAATTGTGTTTTAAGAAGGGATGCCATAAAAATCAAATAAATAAAAATCAAACAAATAAATACATATTTGTGCATATAATTATAGTAACCTAAAAAATTGAAATGATGTGATCATTGCAAATTATCTAAAGGCAATGACTACTGGCTGTGTGCAATAATAAAATAACATAAAGTCTCACAAAAACCAGAAAATTGATCAAAACAACTACAAAACAATCATAAGATTGCAATCCAGTCACTAAGCAACCATAAACATATGCTGACATAAAAATATATTTATGTCTATATTTATGCCTGGAGCTATCAAACATGTTAGTAAAGATATATCTAGAAAGAATAGTATTAAGGTAAAATTCAGTTGAAAAAGTCTTCTTAGAAAAGAGAAAAATCACATTTATGCACAATATCTTAGGTGTATATAGTATTTATGCAGCAATAAACCCTTCCTGCTGATATACAGCCTGATATACAGGCTAATAGTGAAATCTGTTAATGGGACCGACTCTTGTTTTAGTGCCTTGCTTGAATAAGTAAAGTGTTTTTAGATATTATCAAGATAAGAACTAAGTGGAAAAGAAAAAGAACACCTTATTGTAACAGGGCATGAAAATATAACCACACATATATAGCAGGTCCTGAAAAGCAAAATTACTGAAATTAGGGCAGGTATTACATGAATATGAGTCCATCAATTCTGACAAATATCTGAGGGTTTTTTCCCCACAATAAAGCTTTGTGGAATTTATTTCAGAATTGAGAATACAATTTTACATTCACTGGGCGTAAAATAAGACAAAGTTCATGAAAGCATATGTAATATTACACTGGAAGGAAGGAAGGAAGGAAGGAAGGAAGGAAGGAAGGAAGGACGGAAGGAAGGAAGGAAGGAAGGAAGGAAGGAAGGAAGGAAGGAAGGAAGGAAGGAAGGAAGGAGAAAAAATTTCTGGTGCTGACTACTGCCTTCCCACAAAGAAACTCAATGGGGAAACCCATAGGAAGCTAGAAGTCACTCTTGCTTCAAATGCTTTTGTGCCCATCTATGATCCACTTGTGCTTCTTTGTTCAGGTAAGAACACATCCCTGAAATGATTGCTTGGGGTCTAGTAATTGGCTGTCTAGTAATTGTCTACATTTCTCCTGTAGAATCTGACTTTTATTTTTGCTTAGTTTACACAAGGCATGTATTAGAATTTAATCTTAAATAAATGGTTTGCCACTGTTCCATATGAAAGATGATGATGTAACCAAGTTCCTGTTATGAAATAACTCTCTATTCCATCAACTGAATAAAAATCATTCAACAACATTACATTTAAGAGCCACTTAAAATGTTTTTATGTGTTTATCAATTTAGGTGATAAATTTCATAGGGAAATGTCTGAAACAGTGTTCATATCTATGTTAAATGCTTTAACTTTAGACATTAAAGAACAAGACTTCATGAAATATATAGATGATAATTTATATATACAAGGAAATGAATATTCATATCGGGAATAATTAATAGAATATTAAATATGCATTAAATTATATTCAATTTTGCAAACTACTAAAATCTGAAGGTGATTTGAGTCATGGGGTAATAGCTATTTAAACCAATTGATTCAGTTCACCTCAAACTATTCTGTGTATATTCTATGTTTCACTGATTTACTATATAAATGTTGAAACAAATTATCTGTCTGTTCTGAAGTATCTGTAGTCGGGCCATACAGGAGTGCTAGATGTTAATCATTCAATCTAACATAACTATTCTACTCTCTTTCCACCTTTTTCAATAGCTTAGAAAATCACCAGTCAAAATAACATCTATTTTTATGTTTTGAATCATCACTTACATATATCTCCACTATGCAAGGTGTCCTATAAAGCTTTTTCTCCTTAGGAATAATATGTCTCTTGCAAAAATAAGAAAAAAAGCAAATTGAGTGACATATCTGAGGTTCCAATATTCAAAATATTGTGAATACTTATTTATGTTTAACTGGGAACCTCAGATTTCACTTCTGTTACAAAAAAGACTCATTACAGATAATTAAAGTTTTAAACAGCAGGCAGAAAAAAAGTAATGCCATGTCTCTCTTGAGTGGGTATAGATAGCAATATATTAGTTTTAGACATGATTACTCCCAAGTGAGAAAAATGCAACATTAATTAAAATCAATGCATTTGTTTAAGTAAAATAAGATAAATATATACTTTATAGAGATTAATAATTAAGTAACAATTGTATTATTTCCTATTATCCCAGAGGGTTGGCCAAGAAATAGTGTGTTAAATTTATGTTCAAGCCAGATATCAGGAAGACATTTGTAAGAATATGAGCTCTCAGCTAGTACAGCAAGCTGCTGCCACATTACATAGTTGTCTTTTGCTAGAAGTCTTCAAAGAGAAACTGGATGGCCATCTGTTGTAGTGACTCTTGCAAACAGCAGGGGACCTACCTCTATTACTGTCCAATTCTATGGGTGTATATTTTTAATATTATATGAATCAGTGAGTGGAGAAGAGAAGAACTTTCAAGCCATTAACCTGTTGAAATCCCAGTGCAACCCGGGTTATGTAAGATGCAACTTATCTATACAGAATGGAAAATACAGCAAATGTTCATATTTGCAAACCTTCAGCAATATTAGTGTCATATTGGCATAGGAATGTATCCCAATAGTTTTCAAACATGGGAAGTATTTTTATAAACATATCTACCAGGATCTGAATGCTATATTATGCACTTAACAAGGAAACATTATAAGATCATTTTCTTTAGAAAACGGGTCCATTTGTTAAAACAGTTACAAAACTATTAGCTATTGCTACTCCTTGTCTTTCCAGTCAAATCAACTGAAGTGTATAAAATAAATCTCTAAAATGAAATGATCAGCCTCTGCCACAGTATATTGATTAAAGCTATTATGTGACAACATAAATCAAAATAGATTTTCCATCTTTCATTGATCTTGTTTTCCTCTTAAAGTATATGTCTCGAAACAATTATCACATGGATAAGCCTGTTCATATGAAATTCAATGGATAAGACGCACAAAATGCACAATTGTCTTGCATTGGTGTATTTATACACATAACTGACAACAATACAGTAGCTGGCTTCCACTCAATCGAATTGCTCATAAACAAAATATTTGGACATATTTCTTTATTCAGTTGAAGTTGAAGTAATCAGACACAGCTATAATTCTGAGACTCACCATGGGGAAACACTTTGAGGGCTATGGAAATGTAGATGAGAGGGCTGTTTAGTATATATATCTTGAAATCAATCCCAGGCCTGCTTAGGGGTAATTTCCATGAAGTGCCAGTGAGAAATCAGAAAAATGTAAACTTCATTCAATAGTATGAAAACATGGAGTTCCTTGCTACTATCTAGCTACTATCAGAAGAGCCCACTGGCCTAACCCAACAGTCCCCAACCTCTTTAACACAAGGGACTAGTTTCATGGAACACAATTTTTCCATGGACTGGAAGGGGATGGTTTCAGTTTCACTTGCTCACCTGCTGCTCACTTCCAGCTATGTGGCCTGGTTCCTAAGAGGTTGGGGACCCCTAGCCTAACCCTTATATATTATTATATACTATTATTAAGATCATTAGAAATCAAGGTCAACTTGAAAGAGATCTTACTTATACTGCTTTTCCTCAGTCAGTAAAGATAATTTATTGAGAAAAACTTTAGAAAATGACATTTAAACAACCATATAAAAATGTTTTAATGTCTGCAAATGCATTACGATTGCTTTTTTGTACTCTGAAAAGAATTATAAGAAGGAAAAGCATTTTCTCTATAGTCACTGCAGAACTATAAAATACATTTAAAGTGCTGTTAGTTTTTCCAGTTGCCACATTACACATCACTCCAAAGGTATCCCCAATATAAATCTTTATTTTGTCAATAAGTTCCAAAATGTTTTTGTAAGTTCTTTTTAAGTCCTCTTTGTATAATAAATGTGTATTTGTGAATATTCAGACAGGAGAGTCTCAATTATAGATCATGCTGGGTGAGAATTATGGGGAATACAATCCCAACACCTTTTTTAAAATGGGGAAGGCTACAGAAGCATATCAATATTTGCCAGCTTCTTAATCATTTGGCAAAATCTTCTATTGGTGTTACATATTGAGGCTACCCATGTGTACTTCCATTCTAGATAATCAGCATGAACAATTGTCAGCAGGGTTTTGGTTCTAAACATTTATCCAATAATGTTGGTGCAAGTCAAAGTTTTTATCACAATTGATGGTTATAGTTATTCACCATCATGTTGGTATCAGGTCTTAGTGATGGTCCATCTATTGCCACTCTAAACCTCTATGTTTTCTCCCAGCATTGTAGATGTTTCCAGAGTACTAGGTCTTTGCATAATGTGTTTCTGAAGTGCAAAGCCCATTTGATCCTGGTCATTTGTACCCTGATTGAGATCCTTGGGTTAATTTGTTCAGTAATCTTTTTATTTGGTATTTTGGCTATCCCCAGTATTCTCAGGAATCTTCTCCAGTGTTAAAAGTGTTAAGATTCATGCTTCTACTTTTGTGAATCTGATCATTTTCAAAGAAATCTCTCTACTAGAAAATAATCATATCTAACATTTATATATTTATCTTCTATGAATTACATTACAATAAGTAAAACAAAATAGATACAGACAGAAATTATTTATATCATAGTAAGCTAGTCAGTTCAAGCTTGGGCATTGTATGGACTACTGCAATCTGCTCTCTGTAGGCTGTTCTTGAAAAGTCTTTGGAAGTTGTAGCATTGCAAATAGTTTTGGTATTTTTGAGATGTTGGTGTTCCTTCTCATGCCTATGTAACATCAATGCTCTGCAAGGTTCACTGACTGTCAGTAGGCTTCCTGTTGTGCTTCAAGGTACTGGTTATGACCCTAAAGTC
>JANHJO010005243.1:189215-215053 GCA_032468235.1 Pseudoxyrhopus heterurus | reverse complement strand
GTTTATTCGTTGCTAATTCCGTTTGCAAAATAAAACTTGCCTTTTTCTTTAAATGGACTCGAGTCTGGGTTTGAGGTGGGAGACAGAACATAGAGAGAGCAAACCTCACTCCTTACTAGTACTGATGATATTACCTAGTTGGCTAATGAAACGTCTTCAAGAAAACAACCAAGCTCGGAGAGCACCAAGGACCCCTTATTTCAACTCTTGAGCTACAAATATTCTTTTACTGCTATCCTTACAGTCTTTATGATAGGAGCCACAATAAATAAAAATGAAATATATTGTTGTGATGCCCTTTTTGTCTTCTCTCCACTCGGGTTCAGGGTACACAGCATTTAACGGAGTGGACTTTGAAGGCACCTTCCACGTGAACACAGCCACGGATGACGATTATGCAGGGTTCATCTTTGGCTACCAGGATAGCGCCAGCTTCTATGTGGTGATGTGGAAGCAGATGGAACAAACTTACTGGCAGGCCAATCCTTTCCGGGCTGTGGCAGAACCCGGCATCCAACTCAAGGTACGGGCAGAGTCCGCCATTGGGCTCCCTTCTCATCACAGCTCAACCAGGGAAGAGGAGCAGGAGAAAAAAACATTTCAGGACACAGCAGAATCTCTCCGGCAGCTTTCTAAAAATTCAGGAGAAATGGTGGCGTCTTCCATCTCCTCTACCCTGGCACTGTAGCAGGAGTAGGAAAGAGGGCCATTATTCTACCTGCTTTTCCCTTTCAGGCGGTGAAATCGAAGACCGGGCCTGGAGAATACCTGCGTAACTCACTCTGGCACACAGGGGACACCGCTGACCAGGTGAAGTTGCTGTGGAAAGACCCCCGGAACGTCGGCTGGAAAGATAAGACTTCCTATCGCTGGTTCTTACAGCACCGGCCCCAGGTGGGCTACATCCGGTAAGGAAGGACCGATGGAATCTCTGTAGCTCAGGGTTGGACTGTGGGGTCCTCGATGCTCCCTGAACTTGGTTGCTTTCTTGCAGACATTTCATTACCCAACTAGGTAACATCATCATCAATGCACTTGACTGCACTTTAAGCACTCAGAAATACAGGCTGCATTTACAGTTGTTTGCAGCGTCCCATGGCCACGTTTTACGAGTGTTTTGCTGAAAATTGGCGCGTCCAGTTTTCAGCAAAGCTGCACCATAGCGAACAATGGGTTAGTTTAATGACCCTGGTGTTTAACAACTGTTGCAAAAAAAAAAAAGGTTGTAAAATTGGATCGATATTGTTCCATTTTACAACCGTTACAACTTGGGTTGTAACGGTAGGACTATCTGTAGTCAAGTTAGTTAATGAGACTTTTCTGAAGAGAATTTTATATCATTCTAAGATTTCCAAGCTGACTTTCAAGAGAACATTTATATTTAAGAGTTTGTATAACACTGAGGCATTTAAAAGATGCAGATATATACCATTCTTCAAAAATGTCCTGAAATCTGTCGAGATTTCCTACCAATGTTTATAGCTCCATTTTGCCAGTTGAAGCAATGTAATCTCCTAAATTCCTTTGTGAAGTGGTGGAAAATGCCTTAAAGTGGTGCTCAGAAAGTCTTCAGCAGGAAATACAGTAGGCTATTCCCCCTTATTAAAAGATATTTATCTGCAACAGAAGATAAATCTGCATTATTGACATAATAATTATGGACATAGTGGACAATTGGCCTGAGTTTATCCCATTTTCAGTATCAGGATAAACTTGCAAAGTAGTCCAAAGTTTAGTTGTTATGTTTTAATGATTTTAATACTAGGACTCTTACAGGATCAGAACAAACGGATCAAGATGGTGGCCAACGGTAGTGCAATTAAAGTTCCACCTACTTTTATGTGCATCACAACGCACAGAAAATAGAGTGGAGTTTTATTGCACATAACAACTGCCATCTTTTTAACAAGACCCTGGTTGGATGGCTTAGAACAGGAGTGGGGAACGATGGCTCTTTGATGACGTGTGGACTTCAAGTTCCAGAATTGTTGAGGCAGCATGGCTGACTCAGGAATTCTGCGAGTTGAAGTCCAGAAGTCAGGAAGAGGCCATTGTTCCCCACCCCTGACCTAGAACCTAACAGCATTCAAGGCAAGATCCTGTGGGACTCGGGATAAACATTGTGACGGTCAGAAATAAGCTAAATCCTTCTCTGGATTTGTACTTCAGGACTCGGTTCTACGAGGGGTCTGAGGTGGTGGCCGACACTGGCGTTGTCCTCGACACCACCATGCGAGGGGGCCGTCTGGGGGTTTTCTGCTTCTCCCAGGAAAACATCATCTGGTCCAACCTGCGGTATCGCTGCAACGGTGAGTGAGGCTCAGCCCAATCCTGTCGTCTGGTCCCCGGAGCCGCTCTGACTCCGTTGGAGGGAGGTCTCGGAGCATCACTGGAGCAAGCGTAGTCCTCAGCTGGAGCATCGGGAGGGCATTCACGATCCAGAACTGCCTTGCTCTGGATCGTGCAGAGGCCTTTAGCATCCCTCTGAGGGGATCCCCCCTGATAGACCCCATAACATCAGAGCATCTCGGCCTGCATTCGGCTGCTGACCTTCTCTCCTGGCTCACATGCTCTCTCTTCCTCTTCTCTTCCTCAGACACGATTCCTGAAGACTATGAGGCTTACCGGAACCAACACGACTACTAAATGCTACTGCCGCTGGTTGAAAAAGAGACTTGTTGCCCCCGCGCCACACGCACTGCTTCTGCTCCCTTCAAGATATAGCAAATGGTGAACCGTCTCTTCATACGCGGCAAGCACTGTGTCCGCCAGCCCCTGTACATACCCCTCCTAGAACCAACCTCACCCGAGACCTGCTTCTACAAGACCCTGAGAACCCTCATTGCTCGACATAGCGCAGAAGAGCCGTTCATGCTCCGTGGCAGCTGCTAACAAGCCCACAAGGGTGGGCGTAACCAGGGGACCCTTCTGGAAGGCTGAAGTGCCACCATCAGAGAAATGGCTCCCTTGGGCATCCTCCACTGGGTTGTCTCCTGCCCTTGGTCTTGCATCCTTTTGGGTCAGCCACTGCTGATGCTGAGGTGGGACATGGGCAGCCACCTCCAAGCATTTTGGGCAGGGAGCAAACCTTAATAGTAGTAGAATGCCGGCTTTGCACAGAGAAGTCCCTGGGGCCACACCTCCAGTTAAGAGGACCAGAGAGCAAGCGATGAGCAAGCCTCCCTTGGCTTAAGTCCTGGAGAGTAAGTGCTTCCTGGTCTAGAGCTGATCTTGGATAAGGCAGTTTCCTAACGTAATACACTTAACCCAATAATCCAAGATGCTTGGCTCATTCCAACAGAGCAGGGGGTCTTCAAACTTCACAGATTTAAGGCCTGTGGACTTCAACTCCCAGAATTCCTCCTCCAGTCATATTAGCTCAGGAATTTTGGGAATTGAATGTCTTAAACTTAAACTTGCCAAGTTTGAAGACCCTTGAATGTCTTAAGATTTGGATGGCATGGTTATTTCTGATATGATAAAGTCAAAGTGAATGTGGATTTTAAATATCATTTTGTTAGTCATACCCAAGAAGCCTTTTTTAGAAAAGAAATAATAGTTAAATAAAAATAGTTAACCTATGCTGATTTGTTGATTTTTTTTCTCAAAGAGAATTAAACTTAAAAATGAGAAAATGGAGTTTAAAAATTTTACATGCCACTGGTTTTCCTATACTCAATTAATGGAAAGATTTAAGTTGGATAAGAAGAAATGTGAATATGAAAAAGTTGAAAATGAATTTGATATAGGACTCTGTAAAATGATGATCATATTATTGCCAAGATGTATAAACCTTTATTAAAAATGGAAAGTGATGACAAACTTAATGCAGAATATTTTAAAAGTAAATATACAATTGAAATCAGAGATAATTCTTTGGGGCTTAGTGGACCAAAAAATAAAAACATCTTATGGAATGTTGGTTTTATATATAAAGGCAGGAAGACATTTATATGTTCAAAGTTGGAAGAACTTAAAAATATCCACAATGGAAGAATGAATGGTAAAGCTGGTAGAATTGGCGGAGACGGCAAAATTGACAGCCTTGATAGCAGAAAAGATTTAACAAATTTTATTTCTACTTAAAAACCACATTGGACTTTTTGCAAGAAACTGAAAGAAATGAAAAGCTGGTTTTAGAATTTGATGATTAGTATTATATGGGATTATCAAAATAATATAGACCAGATATTAACCTTAGAGCAAGAGATAGATGCAATCTTATATCTATATCTCTGTCTGTACCAAAGAAAATCAGAAGTTATTTTTTTTCCTATTTTTCTTACTTTTTTCCTTCTTTTCTTTTTTCTGCGCTTTTACTTTTATTCTTTTCTGAGCCATTTTCCAATTTCTATTTCTGTTTGTTTGTTACAACTTTGTATTTTTTTAAAAAATCAATATAGTTATGTATAAAAAAATTGATTCCTTCAATAGGTATTAGTTCTCTTTCAAGCAAATTTCACCATGCATAGTGAAACATTCTAAATCTAATATTTGGAATTTAATTTGGTAGACATACAGCAGTATCTGATCTGAAAATAAGAATACGATATATGTGGTACCACAACTGTATATTTATATCATACCATACCCCCATTATGCTAGTCATTGTTTTTTAATGGTTCAAGATGGTAACTAAATATGTCACAGTGAAAAGATACTCACGTTGTTAACCAATCAAAAGAAGATTTGGAAGTGTTTTTTGACATTAGTAGACAGTCAGCAAAACATTGATTCTTTCAGGTCACTAATCCTTTCAAAGCTTATATTTCAAGTCTGATTAGTGCATATACTTTATGAACTAGGACAAAATTTCAGTGCAATACTTTGAAAGAAATAGGTTAAGGAGCTTCTAAGTGCTTATGTGAGAAATGCTACTCAGAAACTTTATAAACTATTTGTATCTGGTAAATTGAAACTGGATCATTTCTTTGTGTGCTTTAGATACTGAATACTTATTAAATCATTAATAAGAATGAATTATTAAAACAGAATTATTGGAAATGAGGGCAAAAACTTTATAAAACACTGGCTTCAAGGCTGAAAGAAAAGCAGCAATAAAATATTATTCCTATATTTCAACAATTCTCAAGGTATATACCGGGTTCAGATTTAATAAAAAAAACCATTTATATTTTTATATTAGATTCTGTAGTGCTGATTAGATGTACTCTGATGACTTTTTGCATAAGATGAATTTTTTGATGATCTCACAAGAGCAAACTGCTAATATGGTGGCTCAGTTATTACTACAAGAATTAATATATATAATATTAAATTCATGAAAACAGGGAAAGCATGTAGTTCAAACTATTTTCTTGAAGAATGGTATTAGGTTTTTTTTAACATGCTTTTTTTTTTGCTCCTATAATGTGAAGATATATAATCAAACATTTTTGACTGAAATTCTATCTACCTCTTTTTATGAAAATTTATACAATGTCACGGGTTCTTTTTTTAAACTGTACCTTGACCCAGAGTCAAAAGAACCATAAAAGCATTGGAACCTGGACAGGTAGTTTTTTTCTTTATCCTCCCGGGTATTTATTTCTTGCAATGCTGTAGTCAGGACTGATGCTGTTAGTAGCTCTATGTCCCATGCTGTTAGTAGCTCTATGTGTCTCACGCTGCTCTCTCATGCAGTGTCATGAATCAGAGGGAGCCCCGTTGTGGAGTACTGTGACTCCACTATTTTTAAGGCACACAGACCCTCCCCTCCGAGAGGTATTAGGAGTGTCTTACCCCCACAATGTTTGTTTCCGTAGGGTAAGTCAGCTGTGTACCAGGTTTGGTTGAAATTGATTCAGCCATTCCAGAGTTATGCTGAAACACACACACACACACAATTTTATAGATAGATAGATAAAGGTTGGGGAGAAGTTTTATTTTGGAAAAAAAGAACATATAATATATAAAAGTGAAATGTGAACTTTACAAATCTATATGTGAGTGCTTTTTATTGTCTCTCTGTCAGGGACAATGGATTAGGACCATACGTTAATTGACAGTTCAGAAGATATATTGCTCAAATCTGTAGAGAAGAATCTAGTCAACTAAAGTTCACTGCTAAATTGGTTGCAGATAAGTCAGATAGGTCAGCAGAATTTAAGAGGGGTTGGACTTGGAATATTTGTGGGAACATAATGATTCTAAACTGATATCGTGCTTCACTCTACCCTCTCCAACTCTACCTGCTTTTCTCCTATACTATCTTCTATTCTATTGCTATTCTTTTTATGTTACTATACTATAACTATAGCATAGTATGTTACTATGCTATTGCTATAACAATTACTATACTCTTTTATACTACTATTGAATTACTAGTACAATATTCCTTATTACTGTTATAGCCAGTCTTCAATTTGCCACCATAAATTGAGCCCAGAATCTCAGTCAGTCTGGGTGAGATATCATGTGATTGCCCAGTTGATTACTTTGATTAACAACTGCAATTCTGACATTCCCAGTTGCAGTCGTTAAACAATTGTGTGGGTGATTAAGTGAACATAGACTCAAATACAGAGTGTAGGGTGCCTGAAAGTAGGATGGAGGGGACCCTAGAAGGCTAGGCTCAGGATCTGAAAATCGTCCTTGACAAACTCCAAGCAAAATTGCTTTGCTGTGGCTCTATACCCTCCATTCCCTTTGAAGGAAAAACACCTTGTTTTAGTTGGCTGCTTTTCTCTGCTGGTAGCTGTAGAGCTTCCAAATGCACCCTCCTCTGTTCCCCTCCCATCTCTTCCCACACCTGTTTCAAGGTTGCATTTTTACTGGCAACTCTGTTGTGCTGACACTGGGGCAAAGATTCAGAGGGGAGGGGAGGAAGGCAGCACAGATGCCTGTATTTTTTTTCTAAGCAGACTGCTGTTCCAGATACAACTGTAGTATTAAAGCCAGGAAAAAATTATGTAGACTATGCAAGCTATTGCCTGATTGCTTTGTTAAATGAAGATGCTAAAATGTTGACAGCAACTTTTTTTACAAAGCTTGCAAAGTATATTACCTTCATTAATTTATTCTGTATAATCTAGCTGTAAGGTTCTTGGCCTCTGCCTCAAGCCAAAGTAATTTCTTTTCTCAGCATGATTCTCACCGTCTCTTTAGCAATACTTTATTAAAAAATGGGGTTAGGTTACAGTAATACAACTGAAATTCTGTGTTGATAAAAGAACAGTGAGTTTTGCCCCATTTTACAACCTTTCTTGCCACATTTGTTAAGTGAATCACTGCAGTTGTTAAGTTAGTAACACAGTTGTTAAGTGAATCTGGTTTCCCCATTGACTTTGCTGGTCAGAAGGTTGCAAAAGGTGATCACATGACCCTGGAATATTGCAACAATTATAAATTGCCAAGCCTCTGAATTTTTACACATGACCATGGGGATGCTGTAATGGTCATAAGTGTGAAATCAATCATAACTCACGTTTTTCAATGCCGTTGTAACTTTGAACAGTCATAAATGGACTTTTGTAGGTTGAGCCCTTTATAAAAAAAGGCAACGACTGTTGATCTCTATTTAAAAAATATAGTTGGAGACATGAAAATTGTCAGTAGTGGCTTAATTAGACATGGGGAAAACTGATGATATGTTGCATATTAAATTGTTAGAGGTACTCTATTATTTAAAAAATATTGATTTGCTATTCAGGAACCTTTGATTCTATATTATAGAATTGAGTACAAAAATAAAAAGAATTATTCATTTGAAAGATGAGAGACCTTATATACTTTTCCCTGAACTAAAAATAATATTACTTTGTTGTTGCTGTTTCAATCAAATGCTCAATAATTTACCAGATTTTTCTCCTTGCTTCCAATATTTTTACTGTATAAGATTCAATGATTATTCTGTTTCTCATGCATCAATAGCATTTAAGGCCCAGGTTAACAAAACTAATAGCTTTATATATTTCTGGCAGAGTATATCTTGCCTTTGTACTGAAAGAATCACATGCAAGCTGCATGGATTTGGAAGGTTGTAAAAGGAGCGAATAAGACTGTCACAACTGGGTACAACCCATGACACTTTTCTGTTGCCAGCTCCTTAATGCCAACATATGTTTTCATATCTCAAACCCATATTTTATACATACATGGTTTTTAAAAAGTATATACTTACTTTTAAAAAATAAGATAAAACATACCTACATACTTTTAAGGAAAGATTTAAAATTCTAATACAGAGGAGAGGAGAGGAGAGGAGAGGAGAGGAGAGGAGAGGAGAGGAGAGGAGAGGAGAGGAAAGAAGGAAAGGAAAGAAGGAAAGGAAAGGAAAGGAAAGGAAAGGAAAGGAAAGGAAAGGAAAGGAAAGGAAAGGAAAGGGTGACACTTCTATTATCTGTTATTTTCAGTAAGCAGATTCCTTATAGAACAGGGGTGTCAAACTCATGTAGTCACAGCAGCATCATGTGACGTATCGGGACTTTTTTCCCCGTCGCTAAACCGGGGGTGGGGGTGGCCAGTGCGTGATGCATCCAGCCCATGGGCCAGGAGTTTGACAGCCCTCTTATAGAGTCTCATGTAAAATCATTTTTTTAATCTGGGTATTTTATATTTCTTCCACCCCCACCTCATTTTGTCTTTATATTTTGCCTTTACATTTTTCCATTTTCTTATGACAGTGGATGGGAGGTGGACAGCATGGAGTAAGTGGTCTACCTGTGGAACAGAATGTACCCACTGGCGCAGGAGGGACTGCACCGCACCAGCACCCAAGAACGGCGGCAGAGACTGTGAGGGCCTTGTCTTGCAGTCCAAGAACTGCACAGATGGGCTGTGTATGCAGAGTAAGTGGAAGTACCCTAATGCTGCTTTGTTGACATTGCCATTTGGGATGGACAGACAGAGTGAAACAGTTTAGATCTCCAGCCTTCTCTTGATATTTGAAGAAAGAAAGAATTCATGTAACTCTGTACTGGAATAAATTCAAAAGAAATTCCCCATAGCAGAGGAACAAGCTCACCTTTCAAAGGTTTGGCATAGCTTGGCAGAAACAAGTCATCTCCTGTGTTCTTCTAATCCCTTTTTCGGTGTGTTTGGATTATAGCTTCCTGCTAGTTTGAGTATGGAAGGAATTGACCTTCAGATGTCCCTCAAAATTCCAACAGAATTAGTACAGTCAATCGTTCATGTTGGGTCATGACATCTAAAGCCCTCCATCTATTGATTTACTCAGCCTGGCATTTAAGCTAGGAGAGATGTTTTTATGAGGAGCAGAATATCCTTTTTATCTTGTTGTTCTTGACTGTAGTTGGCACCTGGCAAAAAAGTACTAGCTGTATTGTGAATAGGTGTCTCTGTTGCTTTGCATGTGTTCATTCATAAGTCCATATTATCATTTTTCTCATTGCTCTGTTCCATATTTTAAAAATGAAGGAAAACATAAACCTTTCTGATACTGCAATCCTATTGCAAATCTGTTCAATAGTAAATGCAGTTTCATTCTGAAAATTAATCGTACATATTTAGCATCCTTATCCTTCAGCACATATTTTATATATATATATTAGATATTTTGGGCAGGAGGATAACAAGAGCAACATCCCAAAATGTCCAAGAAATATGAAATATATAGTACTATTATATCTTTTTTACACATGATGGAAATCAGGATGACAATTCTTTAGATAGAGAAGATACCAAATTTCATTGAAAAAGAGTTAGTTTCTGCTTAAACATATCGGTGCATATGGATTTTTTAAGGAAAACTTGTGATTATGTTATTAGAGTCTTGTTAAGTTTTTTCTTCTTAATTGGTTGTGTCTCGACATAAAATACTAGGGAATCAACAATAGTAAACATAAAATTTGAAAACATGCATACAGTTGCATTTGGTGATTCTGTGTACTTCCCTGGAAAGGACTTAAATAAAATTGTATTTATTTTACTCGTTAATGATATTTGCAGACTAGCCACTTAGAACAACTCTGATAAACATGCAGATTAAAAACATAAAAATCAATAACAATCCGAACTAAAGACAAGAGAAAATGGAGGGAGGAAAAAAACAATTGCTGTAATGTGAAAACCACCATGTAATGAGCGCACAGCATTCCTTATCCCAATGTCTGGGGAAAGAGTCATTTCTGAAATAAATTAGGGTTAGAACGGTTCAGCTGTTCAGCTGTTTCAAAAGGCAAATACTGAAGCATGCCATCTCTGAGACCCAAATATGGGACCTGAAGCATGCCAACTCTATCAGATCTTATAGGATAGGCAAAACCATGGGAGAAAGATGATACTTTAAATAACAAGGCTGCACACCAGGGAAACCTTAATACAGTATATGACAACCAGTATTTGAATTGCACCTAGCTCATGTACCAAAAGTTTTAGATCAGGGGTGTCAAACTCAATTTGATTGAGGGCAGCATCTGGGTTGTGTTTGACCTCTGGGGGGCTGGGGGAGGCTTGGTCAGGGTGGGCGTGGCCAGCTCAACATCACTCATGTGATCAAATGCCACTTTTGCTAGTAGTTTGTTTTGCTAGCACTCTGCCAGCGAAAATGGAGCTTTTGAGGGCCACGCGCAGCCCTCCTAGGTTCCGTTTCTGGCTGCGATGGTCTCCTGCAACCCTCTGCCAGCGAAAACGGAACCAGGGAGGCCTTCCCGAGCGTGCAGCCTCCCGGACTCCATTTTTGCTGGCAGAGGGCTGCAGGAAGCCATCGCAGCCAAAAACAGAGCAGTCCTCTTGACCTCTGTTTTCACTGGCAGAGGCACCGCAGGCTGGTCCTTCACTGTTTCCAGGGTGGCCCCGTGGGCCAGATTTAAGTACCCTTGAGTTGACACCCCTGTTTTAAATGAACACACTTTGGCATGGCTATAACTGTTCATGCCACCACGTTTTGGATCAGCTGAAACCTCTGAGTGGTCTTCAGAAACCATCCCAAGTACAGGATATTCTAGTAACTCAGATGAGAAGTGACTAATGAGGGGGTCTCGTGATGCAATAATGGATACTATTGGCATCCAAAGGTGTTCCTGGACATAGTTGCCACTTGTTCTTCAAGCAGGAGCTGTGAGTCCAAGAAAATTCCCAAATTGCATACAAATTATAATTATATTTGCCTATAAATAAGTTTTGGGTTCTATTTTAGATTCTGTATATTAATAGTTTGCACAGATGTGAAGGAACGATTATTACTTATTAAGAAACGTATCATTGTTTATGTTCTCTTATGGGCTTTAGTCATACAGATTATGAAAGCTTTTGAAATATTATGACAGTGAACAACACATTTCCGATAATTCCTTTATACCTTTGCTCCTTTTTATGTTCAAGGTATTGTAAAGGAAAAACAATAAAGCTCATAATATTCATCTCAAAGTGTTCTTCTGATGTTGATAGCCATTTTATGTTGCATTTCACCAATGTTAAGGAAGGAAAGGAATGCAACAATTAGATGATTTTCAAAAGTGTCAAACTTTGGTAATGTTAGATGGAGAAAAGAAGTGATTTTTATAATACAGCAAATTATGCATCACTTCAATACAGCTAGTCCTCGACTTACAGCAGTTCATTTAGTGACCATTCAAAGATACAACGGCACTGACAAAAGTGACTTATGACTGTTTTAAACACTTATGACGTTTGCAGCATTCCTGTGGTCACATGATCAAAATTCGGATGCTTGGCAACTGACTCATATTTATGATGGTTCCAGTCTCCTGGGGTCATGTGATCACCTTTTGCAACCTTCTGACAAGCAAAGTCAATGGGCAAGGCAGATTCCCTTAACAATTGTGTTACTAACCTAACAACTGCAGTGATTCACTTAACAACTGTGGCAGGAAAGGTCACAAAATGGGGCAAAATTCACCAAATGTCTCACTTAGCAACATAAATTTTGGGCTCAATTGTGGTCGTAAGTCAAGAACTACCTGTAGTGTGAATGACCTGTTGTGATAAATTATGAAGAAAAAATATTCTTTATTTCCAGCAGTTCGTATCTTATGCTACCACTTGATATTTAGATAAGATTATACTGTTCTTGCATGTATGATGAAATAACCTTTTGTGCAGAAATTTGGAGTGGAAATATTATAGAGTACCTCCAGGTGCTAATATTATATACTGCCCTTTCTTTAGCAAGGTTACATTGCTGAATTTAAAGACTTCGCTACTTTTAGGAAAATTTATAATCTATTAAGAAAGCTGTGTATGTATACTTAGTTTACATTTATTTATCAAATGTCTATACCACCCATATCACTTAAGTGACTCTGGGTGGTTTACAACATAATAAAACATTATAAGCCATGAATAAAAGCACAAATAAAAACAAAGTCTAGAAAAAAGTTAAAACAAAAAAAATCAGAGTTTAAAAAATTCAAAGGACTAAACAGTTAACAAGGCAGAGAGAGTGCTCTCAAGCCACCAGCAAATCCCCAGGATGGTATCACATTCTTAGACCCCCCGTGCTAATTAAGCTTTCTTTACTTAAGTTAATTATGTCCAAGTATTTTACAGTTGAGAGGTGAACAATTGTTCATTTTTAATCCTGAAATATGAGCCAACCCAGCCAGGGGTGTCTACAGACCATAATAAAAAAAAAAGTTAAAATATCATCTCTCCATCCCAGATTAAAAAAAACAAGTGAATCTTCTATTGCAACATTGCAGCTATCATCTTGACTTTTTAATCACTCCTTAATGAGACCTCTAAAAGTTTTTTTTTACAAGTCAAGTTTTTTTATTTATATATATAAGTATTTTGAATACAGTGTATTGTCCGGGCATACCATTTTACAAAAGGAAAAAAAAAAGGAATAGTAACATATATTCTGATAGTAATAGTAATAATACAACAAACATATTATATTGGCTTATTTGTGATCCTATTGATTATATTATCATACTTATAGTTATAAATAACATTTGTGTTTTACTTGAACATAACAATGCTCTTTCTTCATCTAATTTCCACCTCTTATCTCTAACCATTGATAAAGCCTATTCCACTAAATAATACTCTGTACCTCCTTCGTCTTTTATTTTCAATGTCAAGCTATCCATCTCTGCACAATCCAATATTTTCCTAACTATATTTTCATCTGATGGGGTGTTCTCGCTTTTCCCATATTGTGCAAATATAATTCCTCTAAAAGGTTTGATTTGCCATCCACAATTGCTCCAGACCATCCACAAACCTTCCCCCCCACACACCTTTCATATCTACCAATGTATTCCAGTTGTTTGGTTCCACCAATATTCTTCAAGACAAGTATAGTTAACTAAAGAGAGGCCATTCTTTTCAGCCACAGAGTGCAATTCTGCCTAGAGACAAAGTAAACACTGCCTTTAATGCATAGCATGCTGGGACTTTTTTCTTGAACAAGAAACCAAAAGCCCCCACTGAAGCAAATGAAGGGGTCTTTTATCCTTGCATAATAAAGCACCAGCCTACTTCATCTCCCATGGGTTTCCTAAACAAATTTCACTAAATATTGTACATTAAAAGTAATATGTAATTTGCCACACTGCGTGCATTATTATTAGATTAATAAAAGTCAAACTAAAGCTAGATTATAAACTTGAGCTAAGCAATGGTTTGTTTAATGCCTTAATGTTCACATGTAACAAGAAGCCATACGTATCAGCATGACTAGGTGATTGTGAATTTATCTAATTATTTATTATTCCACCTAGTAATTATACTACGGGATGCTAAATATGCTAAGATTTCTTACAAACAACAATTTTTCACTGGTGTCAATGGCCTATTAATATCAGTGATCCATTGATATGATGAAGAACAAAGAACTTAAATGAAGCAGGCCTCTTGTACTTCCTCCCTCTCTTTCCCTTCAAGAATCTTTCTTACAAATACTGTAGTTGACCATAATGTGATCATCACTATTTTTTTTTCAATTTTTACCAGCATGCAGTTGTTAAAGACTCTGCAAGAGATACTCTGCAATAATGTAAGTTATAACCCTGTGGTATAATTTACATGAGAAGAACAAGGAATTTAGATTTGTTTGGCTGATCATAATGAAACAGATAACATCTAACTCCTATCAAATCAAGTCAAATCAAGAGAAAGAATTAGTGTGCTTTGTTCTTTCAGCTTCAAGTATCTTTCCTACACCTGCCTCTTTTCTGCCTCCTATCCTTGGCTATCTTGACTAATTCAAACAGACTCTTAAACCATTCATTTTTAAGTATGAACCATGTTGTTTCAAACTTTTAAAAGTCTTCATCCTAGATTGCCCATCTGAATTAGAGAATAATACTGTCATTTAGGGTTAGTCCCTTTGCTGAATTTAGAAATATTAGAGCATCTCAGGTGGCTTTTCAATGTCAGTTTAAATACATCCCATACAAGAGGGCTCAGTGCTTTCCTAGAAACCTTCATCTGTCACACAGTTACATTTCTACTATTCCATTGTGCTGAGAAGTTCTTCCAATTGTGCAACCAGTAAAGATAATCTTGGTTTAAGATAATCTTGTATATGAGCTGCGGTGGCGCAGTGGTTAGAATGCAGTACTGCAAGCTACTTCTGTTGCCTGCCTACTGCCTGCAATTTGGCAGTTCAAATCTCACCAGGCTCAAGGTTGACTCAGCCTTCCATCCCCCCCAGGTGGGTAAAATGAGGACCCAGATTGTTGGGCGCAATATGCTGACTCTGTAAACCTCTAAGAGAGGGCTGTGAAGCACTGTGAAGCAGTATATGAATCTAAGTGCTATTGCTATCAAATGCCTACTTTAACATGAAGTATCAAACCATACATTTTTCCTCAGTTTCCAGTTACATTCAAATTAATGTATGTTACTTGTGAGCTTGCTCAAAATAACCGATGATTAATGTAAGTTCTGATATAAAAAATGTTCATAGTACTTGCTGGATGTAACTTATTAGGTATTCATATTAAAATTCTATACTTGTATTGAAGGAAACGGGATAGGAAGTAGTCAGAACGACTGGGTACCTCTAAAAATCCAAGAGCTCAAACCAGCACTGTATGGATCCTGCCAACTTCTATTATCTCTTGTCCATTCCATTCTTTTCCATTCTTCTCTTACCTATCCTTGCTACCTTCCACACCATCTGAATTGCAGTGATGGTGACAGCTGCTTACCTCTTTTCTGACAGCACTTTTATATGTGTGCAATCATTACTAAGGAAGCAACGTAAGTGACCATATCATCATCCAAGCCAATTTAAATGAACTGGCAAAAGTCTCACGTCCCATCTTTTCTGTACAATCAATTGCACCTTTCTTGCACAATCAACAAGAAGGGCTGCTATTTAAACAAGATACCCTAGTAAATCTTGGTCACATTTACAAGTATTTTCTTGCAGTTTATTATTCACTACAGTTATATCACTCAGGCAATCAATAAGCTCCTTCATACAGTACATCTATTCCTATTCCTGTGTAAAATAGCAGTCTGAACTGGTATTGATTTCTCTTAGAATGAAAACTACGGAGCTTTCCTTTCTCCTCTCGATTGCTCGTAATTACTGTATTTTTTACCCAAAGCTGTAGTTTCTGCTTACTGCTAACTGTGGTATTTCTGGTGCAACTTGGCTGTCACATTTATTCAGACTAATGATCTTGCCCATACACTGCCTCTCTCTCTCTCTCTCTCATTCTGTAGTTAGTATTTTCCCTCTAATGTGAAAGGATGAATAGTCAATAAGCCAATTCCTTCACAGAGGCTGAATGAGAAAACTAGCTATAGTGCCATTACTAGAGGAGGCCACCTAAGTAGACAACAACATTAAAGTGGAACCCTTACAATTATTTAATTGCTATAAGGGATTTAATTAGACTTCCCCTATATTGTATGTTGACCAACAAATTAAAAACTGTTCAGTTGCCATCCAGAAGAATGTATTTTACTATGCACTTTTTTTTCCTTTCTTTTTTGCAAATCATACCAGGGTATCAACGCAGGATAACTCAATAAAAAGAGCTAGTTGTAAGAGGGCTAGAGGGATTTTTTGTTGTAAAGTTTAGTAAATATATCATGATATTAAATTACATTTGTACCAATATTGATGTCAGAGATAACAAAATGCTAGCTAAAATGTTTAGGGCCGGCTAGAAACAAAATAGCAACACGCTTCATTCAGAGAAATAGAGTAAGTCATCTTTCTCTAACCTTCTTATGCAATGGCTATCAATTGTAGTTTCTCACCATTTCTGTCCCTGACAGATTTTTTTCCATGGTCCACTCTCCCTCAGTTTCCTAATACAGATTTTAACACATTTCATGACAAACCAGATTCCAGCCACCATCCATATTTTTTTCAGCTCTGTCCCTCCCAAGAATCCAAAGGAATGACCTCTGCTGCAGTAGCCCTTTGATGTTGACCTTGCCAACAGCAACTTCAATACCCCAAACAATGATTCTTTTAAACCTAATCCCAAGAAGCTGAAGCAGGCCAAGGATTAACAGATTAACAGCATTGGAAGAGACCTTGTAGTTCATCTAGTCCAATCCCTCACCCATGTAGGAGACCCTACACCATTTCTGACAGATGGCAGTCCAGTCTCTTCTTGAAAGCTTCCAGTGATGAAGCTCCCACAACTTCTGAAGGCAAGCTGTTCTATTGGTTGATTGTTCTTACTGTTGAACATATACACAAGTAGTCATGACCTATCCCATGTATGGATTTTATAGGTAGTTACCAGCAGCTTGAACCACACTGAGAAGCAAACTGGTAACCAGTGCAGCTTGCAAGGCAGAGATATCACATCTGAGGCATGCCCATCTCTCTCTCTCTTTTTTTTTTAAAGAAGGGGATGCTAGTACTGGTTTTGAAAGAATGATGATTTACCCTTTCCTTAGAAAGCCTTCATTGTACAATTTTCATATGCTCTCCAGCCTTCCCCTTGATTACACTTGTGATGACCTCTTATAGAAATGGGATGGGTAGCCTGGTCCTCTGATCTCTCAGTGATATCAATGATCATAGTCTCCTTCTGGATTGATATAGGAAATTGTGAGTGGAGAGCATCGCTTTAGTTTTCCTTCCTCCGATACTGGTTTAGTTGGGGAGAAGATTTAGCCCTAGATTCCTGAACTGCAGGGTGTCACAAGGTTTGATTCTTCCCCATTCCTATTTAACATATACACAAGCATTAATCAACAGAGGGTTAATACCATTGGTATGCTCATTATATATATTTTTCAGTTTGAAATGATTCACCAGCCATAATCATGGCCATGTCAGGGATGGAAATTTTTTTATACAGACCCCACTCCCAATATCTTTTTAGAAACAGCTTTGCCCTCAATCTACAGTTTCTCAGCTTGCCAAAAAGATTTTTAAAAGTGTCATTGCTGTTCATCTTGACCTCCTTCTCAGCAAATTATATGTTGTCATTTTCAGCAGTGTGGTGCTAAGACAAGGGCTGCTATGATTTCCTATATCTTTGCAGTTCCTAAAGCAACACACACACACACACACACACACACACACATCACGCTATTAAAATGATGCCATGTATTGTCCCAAAGGTGCTTTTTCAAGAGGCAACTGGGCTTCCTTGTTTTTCTTTGAAATGTCATGTATTGCAGTTTTTCCTTGCTGACATCATTCCAATTGTCCCTTCTTTGGAGCTTAGATTTATTTGAAGTCCTTGGCTTCAAAAAGCTGTCCTTTATATGTGTATTAGATAAAAGCTAAAGTGGTCACCTCTTTTCTACCAGTGTGACAAACCTAATAATGATTACAAGTGCAACAGATCATTTAAAGAACATCCTCTCTGATAAAGCAAAACAAGCAAAAGTAAAGAATTGTTTCATGTTTTTTAATGGAAAACATGTAAAATGGTCAAATATGGTCCACAAAATGTGATGCATTTAATACATGCTTTTTGAAAAGTAGGTCGGTCCTTTAAATGCCTCTTCAATTATTTATACTTTCTCTATGATTTGTAAATCATGACAAAACTCATGTTGCTTCTCTGATATCTTTTTCTTTTTAAAATTGTCTGAAAGTGTAATTATCAAAATAGTGCAGTGTTATACACACTATCCAATATACTGTCCTTGGCTCTGTTTAATAATATTTCATGTTTTGTCTGATGTCTTGTTTCTTTGACACAGCATATATTTAACCACTGTCAATTGGTCTTTATATTCTTGTGTACTATCCTTATGGGATTTCACCATTGATTTATTTGATGAATTTCTGAGAAAGCTTGTCTGCTATCTTTTTCTAATATTGACATTTATTTAAGCAACATTTCCACCTTCATTAACTCTCAACCCATGCTTCTGAAGCAATGTTCATCTAATCACCAATTATGGTTAACTTCTCGTCTATATTGACAAACTTTCTTCTTTGAAAGACCAATCTCCTTTAGTGAGGAGACCCAAAAAGAATTATAAAGGCATTACAAGAATTTGTAGAGGAAGTGTGATGTAAAAGGATACTAGTTAAGGTAGCTGAACAAAAGGGAATTAATTTATATTACATAGGTTCATCAGCCAAACCTACATATTCTTTATTTGTTCTGAATATCTTATTACATAAGAAAATATATATTTCTGTTTTGCTCACAGTCAAGTGAGCTTGTTCAAGTGAGCTAACCAACCATCTCTGTGTTCAAGCCCCAAAAATAAGTCTAGAATATATATACATATACATACTCATACACATACACACACACACACACACACACACACACATATAAAGTATTAGGTTGATAAATGTAATAGTGATGAAAAATTCACTGAACAAACAGGATGTAGCTTCATTTCCTATAGTCAGAGGAGTATTTTGGTTCAAAATTGCCTCAGTCTCTTGTGTTGTAGGTACAGTCAGGTTCATTTCAAAGTGAAATATGAACAAGAACTAAACAATACTCCATAAAGCCTTCAATTTAAGAGTAAATGAGAACTTTGATGAAAGTGAGTTATATTATCTCCCTACTTTTCAGTGCTTGAATGCAACACATTAATTTATGACCACGTCAGCTGAAGGAAATTAAAAGAAAGCTTAAAGATTGATTAGAAGAGCCTTAATTAAAAACTTTAAGCATCATTACATTATTTGGTTGACATAGCCTAAGTGAAGATTTTATTCCGGAGAGCCTTCAATTTCTAAAATCAGAACAAACAGATCAAAATGGGAAAAGAAGAACTTGAATTCTTTTTTTTTTCAAATTATGCTTTGGCTAGCAGATATTATGAATAACATCCTATCCATAAGAGCATGGCCTGATCTAAACTCAAAAGGTAGCAGAATATATTTTCAGATAAATTTTCAAAACTTTGTATTGATAAACTAGTGATCTTTTTGTTTTCATTTCATTGTGAGTAACAGAACTTATTTTTCTTTTGTCTCTTTGAGTCCTGGTGATTGCTTGCATTAATACCTGCAATTTTAATGGCAAGGTTAATTGGAGGTAGTGTTCCCTTAGCTCTTTCCTTGAGAATAAGTAACCCAAGATCACCCTGCTGGTTTTATGAATGAAGCAGGGCTACAATAAACAGATGCTCACTTTCTGGCCTGATGTTTTAATCAATACACTTCTTCTGAAGCTAACTTCTGTCACCCTGAACTGGCCAGAATGACCCTATTGAACATCTGAGGGCCTAATGACTCAGTGAGTGAACAAATCCTTTTCCAGGAAGCTGTAGTACTGTAATTGCTTTGTAACAAAGCTACCATTAAAGTTTGCTGTGAAAGAAATCATCTAGTTGAAGAGCAAATAAACTTTTGGGCAATCATTTAATTTTGGTGATGGGAACGGAGGGCTGACAGCTACAAACCACAGTCAGAATGGCAGCAATATGATGTTAATGCTACCAAATGTATCCAAATTTTCAATATGAAATTAAAAGTAAGATTGTAAATGTGAAAGGCGGGCTCCTTTAAGATCTTAATATTCTCTCTTTCTGTTGGGGCATAAAGAATCTCCCCATGAGTTAACCATAGAATAAATTCTGAAAGTATTAATATGTTGTTAAATTTTAAAGTTGTTAAACAATATTGTATACAGCTCTGAAATTCACAATTCAGTCAATCAAAAGTTTTAAAAAATGAAAGGATACAAAGAGACCAATTTTGCAAGAATTTTTTTTTTAAAAGCATAATGTAGGGAATATAAAACCCTACATTATTCAATATTGTATACAGCTTTTTTGATATGCTGCACAATCATCAGAATTTGATTTATAGAATACTTCTATAAGTCCCAGATCTATTGTTCAATAATGTCAGTTTCTTAATGCTAGTAGAATATGTAAAGGAACATATTCTGAATGACCAACAGCTCTAGGGAAATTGCTTTTGTTACCCTAATAAAATCTTCAGCACTATAGTGAAGACTCAATATCAATATTACTCCCAGCAGAAACTCAACCTTGGAAGAAAATAAGATTGTGCACGTAGACTCCTAATCCACACTTTCTCCAACCATCACATATTTCAACAGAACATCTTTAGAGAAATCTACTTGCATTTGTTTAGATTTAAATGCATTTGTCAGTGCAATTTTAGATCCCTACTTTATTAAGGTCTGAGGTGAAATGAAGACCTGTCCTGGTGTTTATCAAACCATGAAAACATTTGTTGTTCAGAATACCAGCTTGAATAAATGGAGATTAGAGGCAAGTAAAACTGGGATCACAGGTATTTTTCCCTTCTCTTCCATTCTGAGCTCCACTGCATTCAGATATACTATTATTTTCTTGAACCTTGTGTCTTCCAGATGTTTGGGATCACAACCACTACACTAGCTAGCATGCTACAAAAGCCAAATACCATAACTGAAATTTTGATCTAATACAGAAAACACCTGGTTGGATATAAGAACGCTTTTTTTCTTTTATTAAACATATGAGGATTAAGCTGTATTCTGAGTAGTATTCAGAGAGGGAAAACATACACTTCCCTGGCAGTTCATTTTCTCATCATAGTTTAGCTATCAAATTTCTCTTACTGCTGTAACAAGGCAAGCTAAATGAATAATTACTGCTGTAAGAGCTGTCTACTTAAAGCATGAAGTGCAGTCATCTGTGATAAGTTGAAAAGAACCATTCGTTGTCTGTAATTTTATGGAATGAAAAAAGTGTTTCCCTTTGTTATCTGATAAATCTTAACTGCTTTAGTTTGATTTTGCATATTTCCATACAATTTGGTTTCCCCCCCCCCCCCACAGATCATTTTCAAAAACAGTTTGAAGATCTGTGATTCTCTTCATTGCTACGGACATCAAAACACTGAGGGGGAACATTATGTAACCATTATTTAAAGAAACAGAAAATGAATTGCTTGCCTTCTAGCCTTCCCCTTTTTTTTATCTGTCTGGTAGTATGCAAAATAAAAAGTTACATTAGGAAAAGCTGTATTCAAGATTCCTTAACTTTCAGAATTGTTAAGAGTTCCAAAGTCAGGCAGCAAAAAGAGGCAAAGTGAATGCAACTGTAGAAACACAGCATTTCAGAGCATAATTTGTTTTTCTCTGGTTTTCGGCTTGTCACTGAAGAAGAGTCCAAGCTAAATCAGCTCAGCTGCCAAACATAGATGATCACATGAGATTACATAGTGCAGAGATTTAAAAAGCATCTTTGGAAAATGCTTAGAATCAGGATATTAGAATGTAAAGAAAAAATGCTTTCTTTGCACAAAGTGTATGAAAGCATATTTATTTGGAAAATCTGAGAGAAAAGCAGACATCTCTAATTTTTTATGCTAAGCCAAAAATTTCTTTTTGATCACCGAATGTTGAGCAAGCTATAATGGTTTTGTTCACAATTAATGCTAAAAGGTTATGAGCAAGTTCACACAATAGTTGAAATCTGAATTAACTACATTTTGACTTCACACTTTATATGAATCCATCTTATATTTTTAAGATCTGTCACATTCTTACATTTTCAAGGAGGCTTTTATTATATAAAAATTTAATAAACTGTATATACTGTTTTAATATCTACATTATCACTTATTAATAAACCTATGTTACATTATCCTATACTTATACTAACATCTCTGTCTATATCCCATTCCTAAATCATCTATAACTAGTAACATCATCATATAGATATCCATTCAGTCATGTCTGACTCTTGGTAGGTCAGATCTCTTCACATCTTCTGATCGTGCACTATATCTTTGAGTTGTTCTATACTCTGGCTGGTGTCAGCTTTGATAGTGTCCAGCCATCATGGCCTGGTTTCCTTTTACTAATACTCTTCCAACGTAATTGCTTTTTCCAGTGAATTCCCCTGCATGACATGATCAGAATAAGAGAAGAGGCGATTTTGTGATTTTTCCTTCCAGTGCTGTGTCTGGTGTATATCTATATATAGCTTATATCAAAATCTCTAGTCATCATTTAGCCATCTGCATGTTAGCTTGTTGCTGTCAGTCACTATCCTAAATTGTTGCTGAACTGAACAGTTTGGCAGTTTGTCAGCCTGTCCTGGTTTTACCAGTTGCTGGCTAGCCGTAGCCTCTCAAGTGTTGCTGGTAGACTGGTGAAGCTAGTGGGCAATACTTCTTTCAGCTTCTTTGCTATTGTTTCACTCCCTCAGTTGTAAATTTTTCCTTTCTTCTCTCCTACATTCTGGGGCTCAGCATTTTCCTCTCACTTTGAAAACAAATGCAATGCAATGCTCTTTTGACTACCTCAAAGGGGAGAAAACAAATAGGAGGAAAGGTTCATGCTGGCCATTGCTTTCTTTCCACATCTCTAATCTAAAAGCACATTGTGTAAATGTAGCCCAGGAAACTTCATGGCCTGAGGTAATCAGATTTCACACCCAAAGACTTTTTGTTAGTTTAGAGCAGTGGTGTCAAACTCATGTTGTCACGTGACGTATTGGAAATTTTTTCCCCCTTTGCTAAACTGGGCATGGGCATGGCCAGTGTGTGATGCATCCGGCCCATGGGCCAGGAGTTCGATAGCCCTGGTTTAGAGTCTAATAAAAATCTAGTTCCCACTGAAGAAGAATGGATGAGCAATATAGAAAGCAAAGGGAGAAACCTTTAAAGACACCAGGAGTGGTTTGGAATGAAGAAACTAGGAAACAAATGTGATGGCCCGCAGATAACATGATTAATTTGGACTTAGTCCACAAAAGGATAGTGAGGGGAAAATTGATCCACCAAGTACATATCATGGCTAGAAGCAGCAAATTGTACTTATGAAGCTTGAGGCTAGAAATGCACCTGGTTTTGGTATGTATTTAAAAGCAGTTTGGCTAAGAGTTAAAAGGTGGAATGCTGATTGGCACTGTCTCTTTCCATCAAACCCTGTGAAATATTATATGATGCCTGAAAGAGTACTCTTTCTCCTCTTCATCGTGTGGATGTTTTTCCATTTCTCTTTTGTAAACAGTAAAGAGCAGACAAGGACTAAGTGAGCCTTAGCAGCTACTGTACTTCTGGCATCATTCTACCTAATGGATTATTTTTCCCGTGTCTCTTCCAGAATGCAGTTTTCCAGATGACTAAAGAACAACTAAAGAATGTTCCACACCACATTAAATTTTATGTTTAAGAACTGGCATTGTGGGAAATTTATTTGTAACAAAATGATAGTCAATGAAATGTACAATTTATTGTTCTTAAAAACTACATATATTTATCTGGCGAAGCAGTATGCAAAGGTATGAATTAGACTACGATTCACAGAAAGATTTTCTTAGGCATAATTGCTATTTTTATTAAATATAATGTGTTTGAAAGATTTCAAATCCTAAAATGAATCATACAGCATGAAAGAACTCTGCAATACTTTTCAGTGTTAGGGAAGAATCTACAAGTTGAATAATTTGAGATGTTTATAGCCCCATTCATTGACGGTGTATTATTTTATACATTATAACAGTTAGCAAATCATAAAGAGTTCTAAGAAGACCTTAGGTGCAATAATAGTAGCAGATAGAAAGTTCTCTTTGAAGTATAACTGTGTGTGTGTGTGTGTTATATCAATTATATATTTTGATAAAAAATAATTGAAATATAGATATATTTGCAAAATAATAGAATACTGTATCACATTTTAGTTCAGAAAGAAAGATAAACACATATTATTAGGTAAATAGAGTAAAAAAAATGTACCCAAAGTCCAACTAAATATTTAAAGCAATTCATTCCTTCTTGACTGGTTGCCTAATATAAGTAATCAATTATTTTGTCAAGGCTGGGCATATTGGTAGTTTAATATATTTGCACACTAGTATGCATTATCCTCATATTGATGAAGGAATCTTTAGGGACTGATTATATATTTTATTTGTCCAATTCTAAGCTATGATAAACCACTGTATTGAATTAATCAAAGCAATCTTTGATTGTGAAATATATTCAAATTCTTGTAAAGAAAAACAAAACTTTATTTGCCTCATAGAATAATCCTAGATAATTATTCTATTTGTAATGTCACATGAAAGTTTGCCAAAGGCCTTCACAACTCTTAAATGTATACAATATTCAATATTGGGTAAAGTCTTGGTTACGATAGATTCCCCTTAAATTTTTTTAAGAGCAAGAGTGGGAGTAGCCTGTAATATTCCAGGAATATTTAGTAGAAATTCCTGCTAAAAAGGAATCCTGGTATGATTTAAATTTTCACTGAATATTGAAAACTCCGTTTACTTGAGTTTATAATATCTGTCTTTCTTGGTGTTTAAAGTAGGATGAACTGTAAGATTTTCTTGGATAACTAGAAACTACACACAAGATATCTTTTCCTTTTGAATGATGTTGCTGTCCTATAGCAAGACAAAGCTGCCAGCTTTTAAATTATGTTTGGAGGTGCTGAAGCAATTGCTGACATGGTTTATAATGGGCCATCTTCTTTGCACCTGTGACAAGTAGACACTGATTATATCACCAATGAGACATGAAGTATATCACAATGAAAGACTGCTTTACACAGTTGCAGCTCTCAAGTTTGAGACAGGATTAAGAAAAACCAAAATGTTGTGAGACATGGGAGCATCCTTTATTAAAACAATTTAATTTTAAAAGCACAAAAAGCTGGAAATCAATAAAGCAGTAAGAAAAAAACACTACTCAGCAATTACTTATTGTACAACTTAATACAATATAGTACTCTAAAATACAATTATAAGAAATGCCATTTATGATATCAGCAGCTATTAGACCCATAATCATTGGTGATAAATGCTTTAAAACAGGGTGCAGAACAATCATTTAATGTAATACTTTTAGAAGGTTTTCAAAACTCTCTTCTGTTAAACGATGTACTAAACTCCACATCCATGGAAAAAACTATAGAGCTTTCAGGTTGAATTACAGAATTTCCTCAGGCAATTTGGTATGGTCACCTAAACAGGGAAAACAGTTCTGAAAGTTTGCAATAAATAAATAAATAAACTGTAGTGTCAAAAGATCAAAAGTTGTCAAAGATCACTGCCTGCACTCCATGAATTAATGCTAGTTTGAATCTACTCCCCAGAAGGCCAAATGATTTCTTTTGCAAGGAGTAGTAAGAGTGTTTCTGTGGGGGAAACGAGGCACCAAAAGGGTTGGTTTAATTATTCTAGCCTTGATATAATCATATACAGAACACAAGACTCAAGTACTGGTGAATAGTCTGTCTCTTCTGTAGACTGCTCCAGTACACCAGAACAGGGTAAAGCAAAGAAGTCTTCATGTGTAGATGTAAAGACTTCCACATTATATCCCAGGTTCTCCAGTATCAGACTTCAAGCTCATTATAGCTGCATGTTGAACTCTACACATGATGACTTCTTAATTCGGATGGCACTGACGATTTTTGGAACAACCAGCTCTTCTGTAACAGAAGGAAGATTATTTCAGAATCAGAATCCTTTATTGGCCAAGTGTGAATGGACACACAAGGAATTTGTCTTTGGTGCATATGCTCTCGGTA
>JANHJO010005243.1:144382-157180 GCA_032468235.1 Pseudoxyrhopus heterurus | reverse complement strand
GTTGTCTTTTGTTTGATTGAGAATTGGGACTTGTTGCTGAAGTTACGTGTGTTAAAAGGTATCAGTTTAAGGAGATACAGTCCTTAAGGAGAATACATTATGTTCTATTTCTATCAATATTATTCAGTAGCTGTGTAATAGTACAATTAAGTTCATCAAAAATGTGCAATATTATGTAATAAAGCTATGGAATTGAAGATGACAATAATCTATTTCTGAATATCAGATCTTCCATTGTCAGCTTGGAATCTTTTATTATCTTGTTCAAAGCTGTGCATCCTTGATTCTTTATTATTCTCTTCATTGAAAGAAAGCCATTATGTGAAGGTCATATTTATCTGCTAGTTTATCGTTGCAGCATTTAAGGAGACAATTAAAATTATATGAATAAAAGTATTCTAGTTCTAAAGCTGTAAATATCAATATGTTCACAATTCAGTTAAGTATATTTACATGTGACTTGAAAATAAATTGTATCTAAATATTACTAAATGTCTTGACAGCACCTTTAAATGGGTGAAATGGTGCATAATAGGACAACAATTTTCAAGGTACCTCAAGTGGGTTAACATACAGAATGTATCCAAAATCTAGGACCCATGACTCCCAAGTGAATGGAATTTGGGGAAGTTGCAACTGCTTTATTGGTGCTGGTTGCTGCTACACTGCTGAGCTATTGCCGCAGTCATGTGATCTTCATTTCCAATGTTCCATGGCAGTTTCCTAGCCAGTCTTGCAATCCCTCATTTTCTCCCACATCCAGTAGCAGCCACTTATATGCTTGAGGGAAGGAAAGGGAAGGAAAGAGAAGATGGAAAGGAAAGGGGAAAGGGAAAGGGAAAGGGAAATTTATGATGCTCATTGACCTCTGTCAATGAGAAAACTTAATACAGAACATGGCAGAAAGTCAGAAATTGTTCCTGTTCCCTCTGCTTTTTTCCCCACCCATGGTCATCATGTTTGTTTAGATAAGGAAATGTCTCTGAAATGATCAGCCAATAGGGTATCTAGTTAGCAGACAGAGTTGTCTGTTTCAACCCAACCTTATTGATCAAGATAAAATAAAGCCATATCAGTTTATCTGAGTGCTTTGCACCAAATAATTATGTTGTGAATTTCTAAGAAAGATGAATAAAACAAACAAGCACACATTCCTAAGTGAATAAATGGAGTAGTGTCATCTATAATTTGGTCAAATGATGATGCTACCAAAGTCAGCAGTAATACAGCAAGATACCATGAGTTGAGAAATACTAAAGATCAATCATATGCGAAAGGATAAATTTTTATCCTAAATTAGCTCAGAAAATATGCTGCCTTAGTTTCAACTTTCTATGTGAATTTGAAAAGAGCATAGTTATATTTTTATTTTCTAATTCTTTAAAAATCCTTGGACATGAAGAGTATAGAAAGCATAAACAGAAAAATAATGAAAAGTATAAATATGAAAAGAAAAAGCTGATATGAGAAAGAAAGTTGAATTATCTATCAATAAAAAACTAGTGGGAATATTTATCAAAGAAGTACCGGTTCATTTTTGGATAGTTTTACACTTTTTGGATAGTTAGTCGTAATATATTCCATTTTAGGAAACATTAAAAATAAATAGAAACAGTTGCATCAAATTCATATACCATAGTATAGCACAGTAGTTTACTTTTTTTTAATTTATGAGTATAAAAGTACGTAGCATATTCATGAAAAAAACCAACCATATGTTGACCTTCAAAATATTTCTCATGAGCTTTTTCTATTAGCTATTGCTCCAAGGGGAGTATTATGAACCAGAATAAATGCATATTGCATCATACCCCAGTGGAAAAATAATCAAAAAATTGCTTTAAAGATTTTAATATTTTGACCATGATTAGGACATATTGATTGTCAAAACCATCTATTTAGTGTTTTTCCCCTGCAACAAATTATGAGCATTTGCCAATTATATTTTTTAAAACCATCATTTTCTTAATGCAAATATATAAAATCTGTGTGTAGAAGGTGAAGCCACTGTCAATCTTTATAGAATTTAATCAGGATTTTATTCCTGTATGAATGCCTTTTGTGGATAATATTCCTGGGGAAAAATATTAAATAGGCCATGTAATCTAAGGTCTCAGCAGCTGCTGAAGTAATTAGAGGTTCTGATCAGGGCCAGTTTAACGAACTTGAGAACCTGGCCAACATCAGGTTGGAAGTTTCTTTCCTGCTGTACCTAACATGCCTGGTTTTTCTTTTCTTTTGTTTGCCAAGCTTTGTGCATTCAGGCTGCCCAGGAAAGAAGGCAGACATATGTACAGTTGAGGTGTCAGCCAGAATCAGAACAAGCAAAGCTGGTGAAAAGATTGGCAGCAAAAGCAGTTAGAAGGCAAAGGGTAGAGAAGGGTAGCATGTAGGAGTGAGGGAGCAAAACATAATAAACTTCATAAAATAAACATTTTTAAAATATAAATGCCTATATTTCTGGAGCCTAATTCAGCTGCACATCTATCCATCAATAAAACTGAGCTAGACAGGCCTGTTAATGCATGAATGTATTTCACATCTGTTGTAAAGTAAAACAGCAGTGGGGAGTGATCAGGAATGAAATAATCTTGAGGAAGTCCCTGTGAAAATCATCTTGCTAAAGGCAGTGGAAAACTTCTCCATAGGAAGAACAGTTCAATGGTAAAACTATTACCTTTCCATTTTTTTACCTGAGGGATTCCAACTAAACTGGATAGTCACCTTACAAGCATGGGTCAATTTGACTCCTTACATTAAACAGGAGTGGACGTGAGTGACATAAATGATCCCACCTGATTGTATGAATCTTCTTCAGAGAATCCATGGGATTCTGTGTGTGGGTGGGGAATAGAGGACAGGAATGGAGAGATTAGGTTTATTTTTCTTACAGCTTTTTAAAGACTTTTCCACATTATTTCAGTGAATATTTCATTCTGGCTGCAGTAGGTAAACTGACTCTAATCTAGCACCAACTGAGAAATATCTGTTTCTGCCTAATGGACTGAAAAGTTATTGGAAAGTTATGTTGCTGCAAAGGTGCTATATTTTCTTTAGGGCATGAATGTACTAGTGCTTGCATCTTTCTAAAGAATAATCAAGGGTAAATGCAGCAAATGATGATAATAAAGAGAAAGAGGAAAGTAATGGATAAACTGTATAATAGTGTGATAGGTTAGTTGTCATTTTTTTAGATTTTGGGAATGGATAAATAATGTAAACAACAATCCATCATTACAATGTACTATTATTTTTTTATGTGAAGCTTTGAAGGGGTGGTTCAGCTCAAAGAAGATGAAATTAAATTGCTCTATCAAATCATTGACTATCAGTTTGAAGTCTTGAATCAAATTAATGTTCCAATGCTTTCTGCCTTAGCAGATTTACAAACATTGTTTCAGCTTTTCTTCCATTAATAGACAAAACTGATAGGCATGAAATGAGTGATGTGATCAGTTTTAGCACTGTTGCAGTTTTAGCATTGTTTAGCACTCCTGCTTATCACATTGCTTGGGGGCGGAATGGTGACTTGCCCTGGAAACTTGCAGTAGCTAGCTTGCTTGCACAGAAAGAGCAGATTTGAAGCTGAGAACGAAAAGGGAAAAGGGCGGCATGGGAGAGAAAAAGAGCAGACATACTGGTGCTTGCCCTGAAGCTTGTTACTGTCAGCCCATTTTTTTTTTCTGGGTTTGGCTCCTTGCAGTAAAGTGGGAGCAATCAGGCCGATCCCAGTAATCCACAAGGAATTCTTCATGGACCGGCAAAGAGAATTCCACTGGATCAATTAGGAATTCTTTCTGGCTAAGTAAATAGCCCCAGGGAAATCTGTGAACCCTTTTAAAACAAAGCCGCCGCCACTTCCCCTTCCAGACCTGCACATTTGGCAAGGCTGGAAGAACCTGGATGTCAGCAGATGGACTGTCTCTCATAGCAGGCATGCCAGGAAGAAGCAGTAGCAGCAGTCCTTCTCTCACAGATGCCCCATCTCCTCATCCTGGATCTGCTACCCAGGTGTCCTGCGTTGCTCCACAGCTTGACTCATGGGCCTCCAGGACTCCATGTTCTGGCTCAGCCCAGCCTGGAGGAATTCTAACTTGAGAAAGCTCAAAGCTAAAGCAAGACAAGACCTGCTGAAATTCTCTTGTCCCCCTCTTGACTATCCCATGTTGAATTGTCCCACAGCAAGTTAGGCTGGGGTGAGTCAGCCAGGGAGGGAGGGACAGGTTGAGTTGTCATAGACCCACTTGGGGATATATTTGTGTTGCTTCTGTTTGTCTCCTTCTAGAGGAGAATATGTTAGGGAAGTTCACCTGGTGGAAAGAGAGAAAAGAACTAGAATGATCATATTCCTCTTTAGAAAACTTGGTTTTGTGATTCTCATATTCATACCTTTTATTTTCATCCATTCTTATGTCTTAGTAAATGTATATGACTTGTAATGTAGACTTTGTTAAAAAAAATCCTTACTTATCCACCTAGAAAAGTGACATGAAGTGAATTCTTTCATCTTTAGTTAAAAAAAACCCTCACTTTAAACAGTTTTGTATTTTTTTTTTTTTAAAAAAAGCTTTCTCAGTTGGAGTAGAACATTCTGCCTTGGTTCTGCAAAAAGTCTGTATAGGATAATTTGTAAATTGCTGGGTTTCCTTTTTTTCATCGTACTATTTCTCCCTTAAAAGACGTGAAGTAAAAAAAAAAGTTTAATGATAGTAATAAAGCCCTAGGTTGAAAATTTGTTGGATTAAAGCCAATATTTCTGAAAGATTTAATACTGTACTCTTTCTTTCCCATGCTCCCTCCAAAATGAAGCATGTAAGTGCTTTGATGTTTTCCCAATATCCCCAGCTTGAAGCTTGAATCATTTGCATTGCATGTAGTTATCTTCAAAACTCAAAGCACAAATCCATATTGAATCTTGCTACTACAGAGTTTCAGATTTGAATTACATATGGACTGATTCTCACATCCTCTTTGCAGATGATTTTGATACTTATAGTGGTTACATCAATAGAGTAGTTTGATTATGAAATATCGAAACAAAAACAGGCAAGTGATGCCATCTCAGTACAGTACAGATTCTGGAGAAGGAATGGACAAAAGAAGATAAAATAAATGCAATAAGCAGAGCTATATTGATAAATTTGGCATGCTTACATAGGAGACCTTCCTTTCAATCTGCTGTGATGCACAATGGTAGAAGTCCATTTCATGGCCTATGTTCATGCTTATGGGTTTTTCAGTACATACATTTATAACCCTCGGCTTTCCCCTCCCATCTGTATTGGAATGATCAATCACAAAGTTGTAACTTAGTTTTTTGTCGTCAAAACATATGTGTGGGAATGGTGAGAAATTCCTGCTCCCCACAATGAGTGTAGGAGATAAGCCAATGAAAATGAGAAGCTTGCTATGTGATCAGGGAAAGTGGAGGGTTAATTACATTGTTAGCCAGAAAACAAAAGCTATTTAATTGCAAAAGGGGAAGCTACAGGCTTATTATCTCATAAATAATCTCTTGCAGTACAAAGAGGCTGTGCACAATTTTCTTGGGAAAAAGTGAAAAAAAATAACAAGAAGAGTTGACCAGGCAAAGACTGACAGCAAAATAGAGTAATTTCTATGTCAGCAGGAGTAGGTAAGTTAGTAACCTAAGAGTGGGCCACATTTGTTGACAGTGGGTCTCCTTTTTGAGAGTGGTGCCATTGTCTACCTCCCAGTTTCCTAAGTCCTTTGGGGCATAGCCTTTGGCTGCATCTCTTGAAGGTTAGGCCAGTCTATGATATGTAAGGAAGATTACCTTGACAGAACAGTGTGGAAACCATTACCCAGAGAAAAGGAGTTAAAACAAAAAAGAGATAACAATCAGAAACAACTCAAGCAGACTTCATCCTGATTCACTGGAGTAGAAGGGAGAAGAAGTATAGCACAACAAGACTTCCAAGGTTCTGTTATAATAGTCAGTCTCAATAAAAATAATTTAAATCTTCCTGTAGGAGTCATTTGATGGTCTGATCTTCCTAGAGCAACTAACAGGGTTCAACATTCTCTCCCCTTCTATTTAACATCTACATAAAACTTATATAGCTATATGAAGGCTATGTAGCTAGAGAGGAACAAATTCAGATTCAATCCTGCTAAGATTAATATTTGTGCCCTCTAGATCTGGAACATTCCATCTTTAATCTTGGATAACCCCCTCCCTCCCCACTCAAGACTTGTGTACAATCTGGAAATTGTATTGGATCCATAGTTCATTTTCAAAAAGCAAGCAGCAGTTCTGACGATAGTATCATCTAGAGTTCCTGTTGTACCCATTCCTGAATTGCAAGCTGTCCAGATATCTAGTCACTCATATTCTAGTTATCTCATGGTTGTACAGTTGCAATGAGATTTACATATAGTTGTCTCTGAAGACCTTTTACAGTTGGGTCAGAATACAGTGGAATGCCTCAATATGCCCACTGGACATTGCTGCAGGAGCTGCATTGGTTGCCATTGAGCAGCTGGGTGCAATTCAAGATCCTTTTTATCACCCATGAAGCTTTTAGGACCAGGTTATTTGAAAGACGACTTATCTTCCATTGTTTCTACTATCTGGTAAGATCAGGCAGAGTTGGCATGTTTCAAATTCCATTAATTAAATAATAACATCCATTGGTATCCCCAAAATGTGTCTTGTTTATCACAGTCTCCATCATATAGAATAACATAGCCCCAGAAATTAGTGGGGTTCTTTGTTAGAGTTTGCAGCAATCCAACTAGCACACAAGTAAATAATTCAGCAGGATTCATTTATAGAAGAAACTTGTTTATGTACAATAATATAAAGTATGATATATGTATACAATACCCAGAACTCAGAATCCAGAAGTCATAATCACAGAAGCAATATAAATACAGAAGCAAAGATCCAAGAACAAACTTAACTCTTATATACAGACCAGTAAGTTAAGCCACGCCCAGGCCCCAAGCTGTCTGGCTCACAACAGGTGCTGTTTCTTAGTCACCAAACAGTTCCCATTGGCTAACTTGTTATGTCTATCCCAGCTCATAATTTCTCATATACTGTCAATTCTCACTCTGATAGTACTCCAGGAATCTGTGGTCTTGTCCAAAATATGGATCACTAGCTGTTTACCTGGCTTTGCCCGGGTATAGTTGTCGTGCCGCTCCTCCTTCGCTGCTCCCATCGCCACTGCCGCTGTTGCACTTCCCGCTTATCCCACCCCCACCCCCTGACTTCACAGGCCGAGTCCTTCCTCCTCCACTCCACTTCCAGCACCGACCTCTTAACTCTCTTTCCCACTCGGCTCTGGAGTTTACAAAGGCCTGCCGCTGCCTCCTCCTGACGGCCGCCACCCAATGGACATACTGAAACCTCTAGGCTTCTTCTCTGACGTGCCCTCACAACTCATCTGGCCTGTACTGCAAATGAGCCAGGCATAGTGTCACACTGCTCTCTGGCATCCCTTGTGGCATATTGTGACATTGCCACTGTGAAGGGCATACAGATACCTTATCCTCTGGCACTTTGGCAGTTTTTTTAGAGGGCTCAGACCTCCCATGGGCATGTAAGACTCCCACAGTGTTTTTTGCCGGAGGGTAAGGTATCTGCATGCAAAGTTTGGTTGAGATTGGTCCAGCCATTGAAGAGCATATAAGGCACATACGTATGCACGTATGTGCCTTATATGCCCCCCCCCACAGACACACACTCTGCTTTATATATAGAGATTATGTTTCATTCATAAGTTAAAATAAATCCTGAGATGTGTTTCGTTATTTTTAGTTTTCTTGTACACTCTCACTTAATGGGCGATTGACTTCAACAAACAAACAAAAAAATAAAATACAGAAATGAATGGTGTGGATTTGGAATTCAGCGAGGAAAAGAAGGGAAACCTCAAATGAATGTTCTTCCTATAGTCCAGGGCTGTCAAACTCCCAGTCCACAAGCTGGATATGTCACATGCTGGCCATGCCTACGCCCAGATTAGCGAAGGGGGGAAAAAACCCGATACATCACCACCGTGATGACATGAGTTTGACACCCCGCTATAGGCAAAACAGCTGTATCATCAGAGAGAAAAAATGAAGCATTGTTTATGCAACCTATCTGGTACCTTCCAGATGTGTTGAATGGAAAATAAGAGTGACTGCCAAAATACATCTGGAAGAAAAGCATGGAAGGGGCTGAAGAACACCCAAAAATGAAAGGAAAAGCAGAAGATGCCAATCAGTTCCTTGAGGTTGGAATACCATGCTTAATTGTGCCCTATCTAGTTATTAATCATCTGAAAAGATCCCGGACAAACCAATTTAAATATGAAAAGCCTGCTTTCCAAATTCAGCTATACACATTAAAATGGCCAGACAGATACAGTCTCATTTTGATCTGAATGCATTTCAATATTCAGTTTTTCTCCTAGCATTTATGTACAATAAATGCTAAGTGTTCTGTAGTTAAAGAGTCCTTCAGCAATTTGTAAATCCGGTTTTATTGAATTTTATTCATTACTTTTGCTATTAAACTACAATCAACAGGAATTAAATGGGATTATCTATTAAATTGAGACAGTCTGCTATATTCTGCATCATGCCATAGAATTGTAACATTATATATATATATATATATATATATATATATATTAATAACACTTAGTATTGTAGTGTTATCAAGAATTATTAACTGTAGCTGCTGACCAGTACTGGAGAAAACCCTGTGTCAGCCATGGAAACCATATAGCCATATTGTAGCTATATTCTTAGAAGCTTTGAGGCTGCCACAGTTAGAGCCTGGGAATTTGGGAGGAGGGGAATTCTTAGTAAGTAGTAGTTTAGACAAAACAACATTCTTCTCTTATGTCAAGGTTAGGAGGGACTATCCCCACCTGGGATAGGAGGGACTGAAGGAAGGTCTCCAGTTGGGACGATTGGTGATTGGACCATGTGATGGAAGGATGGCTGCAGGGGGATGCTTTTTGAATTTTCAGTTATGCAGGGAAAATTCGGAAATTTCAGATTCGGGTTTTCCCAGATGTGCCAACATGACTTCTCTAATAAATTCTTACTTGGATGGACTGTCTCAGAGTGCTGAATGGATATGGGGAGTTTGGAATGCTGACACCCTGTAGCTTTATAATGTAATAGGCTAAGTTATAAAAATGGCTGTTTCTTTGCTTCTTTCCATGAGCTAAATTTATTTTGGGAATGCCCAAATGACAGCAACGGTATACAGAAATCCCAACTAGATAATATATTTGCATTGAAATGTAGAGCTGCTGTTCATTTTGTACAGGAACAATCAAATGTTTTATTCATGGCTGCAGTATAATTGATAGAAGTATTAATGTGGAAGAGCAATTTACGAAGTTGTTAGTTTGAGCATCATGGGAAAAATATGGAATCCAAATTGTACTTGACATTTCAGAAAGATGAATGTGGTGTCCATTCTCTTGGCAGACAGACATAATTGGATATAACCTAGGAGGTATTTTTAAAAAGATTTCAAGAAATCTGGCTGGAAAGTATACTTTATACTCTTGTAAGTGTGTATTAAATTTCTGACTTACATGTCTTAGAAATTTAGTCTTTTATCAATTGTTTTCATCAACCTAATTCTAATCCTCCCTGTCATAAATATGATGAAAACATTTGAACACTTTGATTTTTCTAACCCATTAGAGCAGATTCTAATTTGTAGTAAAGTATCTTGATGTCTAGTACAAATCTTTTTAAGAGAATATACCACACTAAAAATCTTAATTCACTTATAAATTTTGCAAGATTAATTCCCAAAATAACTCCCTTTCGCTTTGTATGTCGTGTCATGTCATGTTCATTTATCCACTATTCCAATTATGTTGCCTCTTTCAAAAAATACTTGATTTTGGTAAGAGACGTCTTCTTTTGCTCAATATCTGGGCCTGTTATGACTATTAGTGCTCTGGTGACATTCTCACTACTGCCATAGGCCCATGGGTCATCAATGTACTTCCCTTTAATTTTTTTTTCCTGTCAGAGCCTATGAAAAATGCAGCATTTCGCAATGGATCTAATATTTTTCTGGAGACAGGGCAGACTTTGAAAGCTTCAGTAGCTAGATTCCACAATGACGATTACATCAGTTTTGTAAAGCCTCTTGTCATGATTTGTTAGTTAGATAAGGGCCATTGAGACAGACTTCCTATTGACTGAAATGATAAATTCCTTCTACCTTGACCTATCCCTGGAGACAATCTGTAGCTTTAAAAGACAATTGAATGATACTCGAATTCTACCCACCTACTTAGCCTTTGTTATCTTCTACTACTACTACACAATTAGCCCACTAAGAAATACCCATTGTGTGATGATGTTTTTTTTAATGTGCTTCCTTTCTAAGTATGAAAAATGCCCACAAAGTAATCTACGCCATATTTAGCATCTAAGGCAGGATATCCTGCTCTCTATGGATGTCCTTTATATATGTATAGATCTTCAGTTATAATAGTGCAATAAGGTCTCTCCAAAGGTGGCATGGCTTTGACCTGATGAAGTGTTCATGCTATAATAAAAATGCAATTCTAGCAAGGCATTGAGGTGGTATGATCCTGCTCAGGATATTTAGCCAGTAATTCCAGTAAATAACTGGAAGAGTTGGACAAGACTCCTATACCATTCATGCCTAGAAAATTCTTTTAGATATTGAAACTCTTAGAGTAATCCTTTATTAGAAGTAGGGGAGGGAAAATATTCACTTTGAAGAAGTAATTTGTACAAACCTCATCAGGGTAAGGCAGCTCTTAGATGCTTAGCAGAATTCTGGTGTGAATTGTCCTCCAGGAACTAAATAGGCTTTTAAAAAAAAAAAAATACTAAAGTCAAAGCTTATCAGGTTAAAACAATTTTTTTCTTTCTGTTCTGATCCAGCCTTGCAGAAGCAAGAAACAGATTCCAGTAAAGAAAAACTTCTCTTTATTTACACATTGGGAATTAACTGCATTCACCAACAGAAAGTCCAGGCAAAAGTCCTGCAAGAAGTTAACTGAAACAATAGTCCTTATCAGCTCGTTATGATAAATGCAAGGCTGTGAGAAATAGACAAACCTCAGTTCTGGCAAGGCGGTCTTTGTTGCACGAAACACACAAGGAACAAACAAACAAACAAACAAACTTTCCAGAAATGCGAACTGTTGTCTGTGACAACCAAACCACTCCCCTTCCCTTTCCTCCTATTTATTCCCCAGCCAAGAAGGGACCATTCAGAATCCATGTTTCTTTTGCTTCCCAAGCCTCCATTGTCCTCCATTGTTCTCCTCTCCTATCTTCTCTGCACATATGGACATCTGGAACAGACCCCAGCTGTTCCTCTTCGTCACTCATCTCTGACTCCAAAGGCAACTGCCTCTCTGGCTGGGAAATGCCAGATGGCACTGACTCTATCTCTGTGTCCATCAGCGCCTTCCCAGGCTCCAGAACTGGCCCAAGTTCTTCCCCAACCTCCTCATCGCCCGGGTCTGCTGCCAGCTCTGCTGGCAGCTGGCGGGCCACAACACTTTCTGGGTTTTTTTAAATGAGTGTTAGTGTTTGCACCAAATGGATAATTTAGAGGTAAAAGCTTCCAGCCTTTCATTACTGATTAGATAGGTATCAAAGCATACTATGTTAAAATTATTTGCAAACAAGTGCCATTTAGAAACATATCAAGGACACTGATTCAAGACACAGATGCATTGAAAGCACAAAGCACTTGTTTGCCATCTCTCTTTTACAGCAAAAAAAGATAAAAGTTTCCCTGTGCAGTCATGTATGACTCTAGGGCATGGTTCTCATCTTTGTTTCTTGGCCCAGGGAGCCAGTGTTGTCTGAAGACAATTTCCATGGTCATATGGCATGTGGAAAGCTGTTACCTTCCCATCAAAATCAGACGTGCTATTCAGCCAGTTCCGACAGGTTCCGGAGAACCGGTAGCGATAATTCGGAGAACTAGCAAATGCAACCTCTGATTGGCTGACTGCGACAAATACCATCTCTGATTGGCCGATCGCATAGCCATGCCCACTAAGCCACACCCACAGAACCAGTAGTAAAAAAAAATGAATCCCACTACTTATCAAAATGGTACCTATTAATCTACTTCACATTTGCCTGCTTTCGAACTGCTAGGTGGACAGGAGCTGGGCAAGTAATGGGAGCTCACCCCATTGTATGGAGCTTGGGTCTTGAATCTGAGCTGTTGGCTCTCCAGCTGACATGCTCAGCATTTTTAGCTGCTAAGCCCCCCCCCCCCCCGTCTTTTACAACAAAGCCACCAACATTCACTGGTTGAAAGGCCGTGTATGGAAACTGAACTACAAGTTGTCATGGACTTAAAAATCTGGTAACCATGTTTGTTTTGGCAAACTGCTCAGAGTGAGACCTCTTATCAATCTCAGTGGTATATATAATGTTATACTTAAGGCATAATTGCTTTTTTTCTGTGGCCTCAGAACTACTGCTATTATGTTTTGTCTATCTTGGCAATCACTGATGACCTAATAGAATATTTTGAATAATTTTTCTCTTAAACTGTAGATGAAGTTAATTTAATTGATATTTTTCCATAATTCTTTCCATTGATCCACTCTGATTACTTCTCTTGAATTTTATCATATGATTTTTAATTAGTTTCATTTTTATATCATACTAGCTGATTACCCGGCTTTGCTCGGGTTTTTTTTTTTTAAGGGAAGTATCTTGTGCCAGCATGTCCTGTTGTTTGTTGATGGTGTGTGTGTGTGAGAGAGTGTGTGTGTGATGCGTGCTTCTGTGTCTCTG
>JANHJO010005243.1:85850-95993 GCA_032468235.1 Pseudoxyrhopus heterurus | reverse complement strand
GCATAGCTCATAGCTTCACTGAGCTACGCAAGCCCCTTCGCCACGACAAGGCAGTGATCCTTGAAGGGGGGATGAACAGTATGTAACTTTAAATTGTTGTTACTGTTGTTGCAACTTGCACTATTCAGTTAACATCTCAAGAGCTGCAGGTAGTTCATAGCTGGCGTTAATGGGACACAAATATGTCATTTGTTTAGAATTTTCTGGAACTGGAACAAATAGCTCGTTAGAATAAATACAGTATTCATCAATATGAATGTACATGAAATGGTTCTGCTTTTAGTTACAATTATGATGAATATGATTTGGAAGATCTGAAAAACTAAATGAGGGACAGACTGGCTGCCCTGGAAGTGCATTAGAAGCTTCAGATGGTGCAAAATGTAGCAATGCAGACAGTTTGGAGGGCTTGTTGTTCAACATGTATGACATCTGTCTCATAAGTTGCATTTCTGGATGCAGCTGATTTGCTGATTTAAAGCCTTTTAAGGTACTTCATAGATTAGGGCTGGGTTACTTACAGGACCATCTCTCTCCATCCCATCAGATCTGACAAGAATGACATCCTCTGGGTCCCATCTGCAAAGGAGAGCCATCTATTGGAACACTGGAGGACAGGTTTTTCTGCCCTGGTGCCCACACTCTGGAACAACACCCCCTTTAGAAATTAGTTTTGCAACCTTCCTCCTGGCTTCTTGCAAGGCACTGACTTTGCCATCTTGTCTGAGGCTTTGATACCATGGATGAGCTCAGGGCTTGTTTGAGTGGTTGAGTCTTCTCAGATGCTAATTTTATGTTGTTGTTGTTGTTTTAAAAAAAAACTCTGGTTGTTTTTATTGTTTTTCATTGTTTTAATTATGAGTCAACCAGAGTCATATATATGAAATGGGCAGCCTGTAAATTTACTAAGTAACTAAATCTATGTGTTCAATTGAGTCAACAATGATGTGATGGCCTACAATCGTTTTGATAAATTAATATTAGTTTATGCAACATGCTATTTTGGAAATGGTGCTTTGACTGTTTTCTCCAATGCTTTTTAGAAAGCATTGTAAGGCATGGCTTTCTAGTAGCTTTTATTACAAATTTGTTTTAATTTTACTTTTAATATTAATAATATTACTAATAACAGTAACAGTAATCTTTGAGAATGCTTATCAGATGGAAAGTCAGCAAACATCAATCAAGAACATATTTTTGTGCTTCAGTTATTATCTTGGCAAAAGAAATAGACATGTTGCTTGTTCTAACCTAATTACCAGCACTCAGAAAACAAGCAAACAAAAATACAGAAAAAATAAATTCACATCTTTAAGAAAATCTGACCATAGAAATTGCTTGTGATTAGCAGTGGCCACAAATCTGACTTCTTTTAAAAAATAAATGCTATATGAAAGTAACTTTGTTCTTTGTAAAGGCAAAAGTTTTTCCTAAATTCCTTTCAGTGGTGTTTTTATTTATCATTGAAAATGGGTGAGAACATTGTGTGTTGTGGTCTGCAGCTTATCTTTTCATTAGTTTGCAGCATTTTTAGCTGCTTCTCTTTCTTGATTTAACCTTGATTTGTTCCCTTGACTTTTTACTGAGCAATGGGAAAATTGGCTGCTACAAATTGCTGTAGAGATGATTGCACAATCAGATAAAACACAATCCCTGTTCAATCCATAATGAGGCAAGTGCAAAATTCCTGCACTGTCACCCATAAAAATTCAACAAGAACTTTCTATTCCTATGAAATGTGTCTCAAAATCAGTACCTTTATCAGAATTAAATGAGTGGTCAAAAAATGTAGAAAAAAATCCTAAAACAACTTTAGATCTAACAACTGATTAATCTGTTATAATTCAGTTAGGGAGCAAGAGAGCTTCCAGGTAGAATTCAAGTTTTTTATTTATTCAGAGATTCACATTTCCTATGCCATGTTGGCCATTCAAAGACCTATTTATCGTGTAAACACCATTCATGCAATTTATTATCACATTGCTAAGAAAAACACTGAAGCTAGAAATCACTTCAAAGTAATTAGGAGTCTCTTACACATTACTAGCCTTGTGTTACTTAAGCTGTAGAAGCCATGAACTGATGTCTGAATTCATTGCTATTCTGGAATAAATTTAAATAACAAGGGGAAGGAACACTATCTTAAATAAGTATTGGTAACTGTCTTGTTTTGGATGGAGTGGGATTCAATTGGCAACTTCATTAGAATTCTGAGATAATGGAAAATAACAAATGGTTTGTGGTACTTTTTGTGAAGCTGTATTCGTGGAAGAATATATTTGGGTGTATACAAATTAGACAGTTCCACAAATGGAAATCCTTCATACAAAAAAAAAATAGATTAAAATTTTGGCCCATGTTTTTTTCAACAAGCAGAAATGTATACTTTGGTCATGTGATTCCAACAGATGACAGACTAGAATTTTACAAGATGAAAGGAGAAGAAACAGCACAAAATGTAAGATGGACAGCATCAAGAACCTGGAATGTCCTTGGAATTGCTGTAAATTGCCTACACAGTCACCAGGGGTCAGGCTCAACCAGATGGTGCCATTCAGTAAAGACTGTTTCTATTTTCTTAAATGGAATCATATTCTTGTATGCCTAGTACATTCCATTGTTGATTTTAAAATACTTGGTATCCAAAGGTACTTTAAATGTCATTTATTCTCTGTGTGTGTCAATCTGTATTTGTATGTGGAAAATTATACACAAAATAGATAACTCTGAAAAAAGGAAAATATATATTTTATTCAAAACAATTCTGGCATCAAAGGAATTTATGAACTAATAACAAAATACTGCACTGAATAAGTACAGCAACTCTTCCTGTTTGCAAATTGTATTTGACAATCTTACCCAATTTCTCATTCTCTCATTCCCCAAATTGTAACTCATTCAACAATGACATGTAATAAGAACTGTAAGTTACAGCATGGAAATAAATCCCTGCTAGGCAAGAATTGCATGGTATCATGTGTTACGTTTAAGAATCAGACTACATTGAAAGTTATTTTATTTTCTAAAAGTAAAACAAGATATACAACATCAAATTGCATTGCCACATAGAGCCTTACATTCTATTTTTGCAGTAAGTGGACTTTTGTTAGAATTTAGGGATTCTGGAATATCGTGCTTTTGTGTGTGTGTATATGTGATTTAATAATATTGTATGAAAATAAATATTCAAGGCTTAAAATATACTACCTGAAGTAACAGATTCATTTTTTTTGCATTCCAATTTAACTTTAAAAAAAAATATTTGGGAATTGATACTAGAAGTTTCTGTGTCAAATGAAATGGCCGCCTTGATGGATTAACTTGACTTTCACCTGTCTCTCTTCCAATGAAGAAAAATGGCAATTGTAAAGCTGCCTGAAATCCATTGTAAGATTTTCAAGATTTGGATTTTTTTTAAAAAAAAAATACATTCAATGTAATGCAATGATTCTATTGTCTTCTTGAAAATAAAATGCAAATTGGGAACCAAATCCAGCCCTTCATTTATAAGCAGAAAGTGTTGGTATGATACTACATACTGGTCCTGTATCAATCCGTTTTTGGATTACAGCTAAGGAATTGAATGGGATCTTCTTGGGAAGGAGAAACAGTGGGACAGAACAGCTTATACTGGTAAAGGAACAATATATATGACTCCAAAACTTTCAAAGCTGAAGTGATCCCTTTCTATATTTCCCTTGACATCACATACATGCCCCAAAGGAATTTGCAGCCCTCTGTTGCTTTGGACACTGACAAAAGCAGGAAGTTTCTGTGGATGCCCATTAATATATCTATTATCTTCCAGCTCCATCCAAAATGCCACACAATCCTACAATCTGAATCACTTGCACACAAAGGATATCCTAGCTAACCAAAGGCCAGAACACTGGATTAATAATTTTATGAATGTGTACCATCTGTGGTATAACATTACTTATAACTGGAGCAGAGGCCTAATATATGGAAATTATTTTGGGAGATGGGTACTAGCACTAACTGCGTTATATACTATCCTCAGATCCTTTGACCATGCAGAGATCAGGTACTGAATCATGTCTTGTGTTATGCACATATAGCTTCATTATAAACTATAGCAAACATAATTAATCATATCTAAGACTCCCCAATAAACTATGCTAACTAAATACTTCCTTGGAATAGTAAAAATAACTTATGTATTGAAAGTAAAGATTAAAATACAGACTTTCTTACTTTCCCTATGTATTTACCATAGAAATATACTTTATAATTCTACAAACAACATTTTATATTAAAGCTTTCAGTCTGCAAATCATTCTGATTTTAGCATGGCAAAATCTATGTTTTGGTTCTTGTCTTTACGTTTACCTTTTTAGTGAAAGAGGGAATAGTGGTTGAGTAATGAAAATCAGCAAAAATAAGTAAATGCAAATGATACAAACACATTTATTTAGAAAAATAAACTGAAAATGCCTATTTATCTGATACATTTTCCATGAAGAACAGATTTTTAGCTATAAAAATGTCATGTGTCAAATACGTAATACAAACATGTTTTCTCCCTTTATAGTAATTGGGAGGTTTCTGTCGGTATTTATACCAGTTATCTTGGTCAATTTCTTTGTGGTTACACTGATACAAAAATGTATTAAAATTAGATTCATTCTAAAATCCATGTTAGCTTGTTGATGCTTTCTTGTTATCATTATTGTTATCTCAGTTCTAAGGAGCAAGTATTTGCTTTTTCAAAGATTCCAGCTGCAAAGTGATGGAGGGACATTATGTTTTCTTCATTTTTGTACACAAATTTAATTTTTTTTCCTTTGCTCTCAAACTCTCAACATACATCTTCTTGTTGGCTAAAATTTCATGTGGCCATCTGTGCAAATGATGGCTTACATCATTCCCCTGAATGAAAGTGACAGTGCAAATATTAGAAGTGCATTGAGATGCATGCTGTAACAGTTGAATTGTTTCGGCAAACGACAGGAACCAACCTTTTTCCAAGCATTTTAGCATCAACTGTCTCTCTTCTATGGCTTTGAATTTGCACAGGAGACAATAATAGCCTTCTCTTCCACCCAATATGCATTGGCATCGCCTGATCCATTTAAGTGCTTCCAACTTTCATTTTGCTACATCTGTTTAACAATTTGGCTGGATCACAGGAATGCTGTTCGGCAATTGTTGTTTCTGCAATGGGTCAGAAAAGTAACTGACTTTCCTTTCTTCTGTCAGAGTGCATGGTGCTTAAGGCTGTGGCTTTTGTCAGGACTCAGCTCATAGCTGTTAAATGAGGCCGGTGTAGTAATGCAGATGGCACCAGATATCAGTTGTGCTCAGGCTCAAGGGTGCTCGTGCTCTAAGGAGAGTCCATGTTGTTATTATGTAGTATTGCCTGAAATAGGTTGCACTGTCAAATCTGTCATAGGAGAACTGGTTATTGTGTCGTCAAATATTAAGATACCTTCTAGCCTGAAGGAGCTGCAACAGAGAAAAGAAAAAAAGAAAAAATAAAGTTAATGATACCAAATAAACCAAATACCAAATATATAAAAGGGTACCATATGATCAATTACATTTATTTTCCTTTGGAAAATTACTGCTCATGTTGCTCAGAAAAAAATGCAAAACTACTTGGAATCCTTGTAAATATGTAGGTGGCATGCAATAGTAGCTTTATTCTTACTGATGTTTAACTCAGTAGCAGGAGCATAAGTTATCATAGACTAACCTAATCACTTATCTAAGGCCTAAGTTAGGAATACTGAACTAAGTAAGGGAAGACCAAAGTTGCTTTTCATTCTGTTAGTTGCTCTCTAAAGTATAGATGCCTTAAGAATATGCCTTTATATTCTGGATACAAACTGAATAGTTAATGGAATAGTTAATAATAATAAAATAGTTATTGTCAAGTGGCAGTGATAGGAGCATGGTGGCTCATGTGGTTAGGATGCTGGATTGACAAGCAATAAGCCCGTGTTCGAGACCTGAGTGCTGCTGTCGGATGGGGCAAGCTCCCGTCATTCACTTCAGCTCCTGCTGGGACATGAAAGGAACCCCCAACTGGGCTTCCCCCCCCGTGAAAGTTAATCCTTTCAACCTGGAAGCTTCTGACATGAGTGGGATAAAGATGACAGAGATTAGTCATAAAGTACTAAATACTATTTGAATGTACCCAAGAATAATTATTTGAGAATGTTTCACATGATCTCCAGGCTTGGGAAAAAATCTTTACATTAAAATAATTAAGTAAAGGAAACATAGATTCAGAATAGCAGAAAAATCAAACCTATTTTTTACTATGTCCTATTCTTATCTCTAATAAAATGCTACTATATTGTCTAGTATAAATAGTTCAAAAATATTCTATGAAATTTACATCTTGATAGTTTACTTTTTCCTTTTTCTTTCTGTAAAAATACAATGTCGCAATGTCGCATGAAAGAGCATATTTACTGAGACAATATAGTCTACCTATTCAGTTGAATTTTTTGAAAAAAAATTGTAATCACCAATCTAAACTTCAGGAAAGAAAAATAATGCTTCCAATATTCTCTAAAAGAGATAAGACTAAAGTTCTCTCTCTCTCTCACACACACACACACACATGCACAGACACAAAGTCCACATACTACATACTGCACAACACACAAAGTGATGTATTTTTGAAAAAAAATTAAACAGAATAAGGACCAAAAATCTAGCATTAGCATACTTGAGCAACAGAAATCCAGAAAAACCACTGAATGGCAATAAAAAGACAGCGTTGCCACAGAATCTCTTATTTTTGCACTCCAAACCTACAAAATCTTATGTCTCACTGGGACGCTTTCTCTATAAACTTCCTTGAACTTTTTTCCCGATTCAGCATAGCTATTTTTATTCATGATTTTGATTAAGTTACATTTGAGATTTATTTCTAATACAAGAGTTATGAGGACTCAGGACTTCTCAAGTCAAATTTCTGTGATCCTTGCTTTTGTGCTTCCTGATTAAGTGGGTCAGCACAAATTAAAATCCTTCAAAACACACATGCCCGATTTGTGTTATATAGCAACACATCAGGTTTCTGTGAGCAGGACTATAAAACTGAGTAAACTAACCTCAGCCAAAAATCGAGTAACCGAACAGCACAATATACAAGGTTTCAACCAAGAATATTACACATGCTTTTTCTACTCGGAAGTTGGCAAGACACGGACACTGAATGTCAACAGAAACATACAGTATACTTGACCATCATACCATAACTATCGGACATGATACCACCGTTTACAGTCAAGTATTCTAAATTTAAATAGGTAAAGATACACACATCCGACACATTCTGATGCCTTGAGAACAGTCAACTTGTGTTAACAGAGAATAGTCAACTTGTGTTAACTTACTGGGGGGTCAATTCATAATATCTTATAACTTTTTAATTCTAATACTTGCCATATGGTATTTTCTACTTATATTTCCCTTCATTCTGCCAATAGTCACTATGCTGTACTGTGCATTATGCAGTCTTAAAATCCTTATTTATTCAAGGAACAGTCTTTGTATCGAAAACCTTTGAATGTGCCTCTTTTGGGGGGGGCAACTTTTGCCGATCTTTTTGGAGTTTAGAATTGTTTAAGTGGAAAAATCGGAATCTTAATCTTTTTCATGTCTTAAGCCTTCCTTTGAAGTGCTGCTCATTCCAGCAATATCCTGTTTTGATACACAGTCTCCCCAAAAAAGTGCAGCTGTGGCTGTAAATTATCTTATCTAACTTACCAGTATTTCTCTCTAATTAGAAGATTCTATTGATCGAAGGACACAAGTCAGAAATGAAGGATGGATGGATCAAACAAGTCAAAATTTTAGTATTGGACAACTCTGATACTTCCTATCAGTTTTAAATGGCTGATGAAAGTTCAATTGTCCTTGCTACAGGATTTTTTAAAAGTGTGATCTTTACAGCTCATTGAGTATCACCAATAACGAATTTTGATAATTGGATCTTGGTTAAAGAATTTGTTGCTGCAAAGAGCCTAAAAAAATCTCATAGCACTTCCCCAAAGCTATTTTGGTTGCTCTTCTTTATCAAAAGTGTAACTTGGCTATATTTAGTTCCATAAAGCAGATTATTTGAGTTTCCCTGCAAGACAATTTTTAGAATATAGAAATCTATTGAATATTTTTTTAATTATTGTTTTTGTCCAGTTGTTAAACAGAATAACATAGAATACAATATATGATAGTTGTAACATCATTATGCACTGTTGTCTTAAACACATGATTTAGATTTCAATCTAAGAAGGATTTTAATTAATTCACTGTGACATTGCAAGTATCTTAAAGTAAGTTTCATAATTCATTGAATCAATCTCCAGGGAACACAATTTCTCTTATTTCATATGTAAAGCAACTGAATAGACTAAAACATAACATATGTAAGATCATCAACATTTCGGAATATCTGTAACATGCTTTAATTTCTGAGGGGTTTCTTTCCACAGTAGAAAAATCCAATAATAACACCTGGTCTTTTCATGAAAGCTATTTTTTTTTTAATTTTGCAGGGCTTTTAAGCAAATAGAGAGAAAAATGAGAAAAGAATTATAATAAAAAGGAACAAAGAGAAAATAGGTCAGAAAAATGCAAGCACCCACATAATAGAAATAGGCCTATAATAATGCAATAAAAGTATAGCGATGACAAATTCCATGCACATATTTTGAAAAAAAAGTGTGATAAATGATTGAAACAAAAATGTTCCTAAATAAATAAATGTGACAGATGTAAATAAATGTAAGCTGTATGCTATTATTTAGCAATTATTGTTGCTGACAGGCTAAGAGGAATCTAATATGTAATAAGAGTTAGCCTTGCCACTAATTGTACATGATGGCTCAAAGATAATGATTACCTAAAATACTTGCAGTTATATGAATCTGTAAAGTTGTCTCATATCATTGATGCTTGTGGTCCAGGTTATAGACAGTGACTAACTGACTCTCTCCAGGAATATATGCAGGTGTTTTTTCAGCTTTGTCTGGAGGTAATACTGAAATATGGACTGGTATTTTACCATACATATTCCTAGGGTAGGAAAATCATATTACTTATTCCCATCAGTAAAGTATACGAAAGAACCATCTAATTCTCATATCTATGAACAATCCATATAAGACTTCTACAAATTTATCATAACTTGTAAATGTGACCATTTTTTTAAGTTTCTATTTTCCTCCTCTTCCTTGCAATTAACATTTTCAGAAGCCTCTGTCCATTCTACATTTCCAGTTTTACATATTCATTGAAATATCTAAGACTAGATTGATCCATAAGCCTACTCCTTAGAATCATATAACAGAAGGCTGTTTTCACAGCATGAGAAATAGATCACCCCTACACAAGCAGCCTCAATACATTATTATTTTGAAAAGGAGTTTATAAAATTCAAAAAATTACACAAATTTAAAAATACAACCAACAAATAATAGGGAAAAAGAGAAAGTAAATATATAAATAATCTAAGCATATCATATTTATTAAATATTAACAATTTATAAAAACTTCAATTTTTTAAAATAGACCTTTGTTGTAAATCAGGGGTGTCAAACTGGCAGCCCACGGGCCGGATGCATCATACGCAGGCCACGCCCAACCCAGCTTCCCGAAAGGAAAAAAAATCATGATATGTCACGTGACTGCAGCATGACACTGGGAGTTTGCAACCTGTGTTGTAAATGAAATCTATGCCAAACAGAAACAAATTGCACCATTTTTTTTGCTTTAGTAAAAAAGATGGTCATTTCATATATTGATGTCACATATTTCCTGAATCCAATCCTAATATTCTTCTGATTTCTCAAAACCTCGTAGTCAAGTGTACAGCCCTGGAGGCCAATTCCTAACCATTGGTGAGATTTTTTTTCTCATCCATGCACAGCCAAACCAGACGTGTTACCACAACAATAGTTGTTATGCTCTATGGAGATGTAGCCAACCTCTGCAGATAAAACTCTCCAAGCCATCTTGTCTAATTATCACATTACATGAGCCACAGTTGCGCAATGGCTAGAGTGCAGTACTGCAGGCTACCTCTGCGGACTGCCAGCTGACTGCAATTTGGCAGTTCGAATCTCACCAGGCTCAAGGTTAACTCAGCCTTCCATCCTTCCAAGG
>JANHJO010005236.1:47588-66917 GCA_032468235.1 Pseudoxyrhopus heterurus | reverse complement strand
AATAAATTACGCTTTATTGTTGATCAGACAATAAGCGGGCGGTCTTCCCCCCCCCTTTGGCAGTTTCAGAGAGGAAAGAGAGCCCCGAATGAGGAATATGCACAAGCTTTTATAGAGTTGAGGTAGCAGAAAACACAACATCATCAATCTGGACCTTGCAGTCTCTGCACCAGGCCCCCAGAGATAACGTGTCACCCTCTTCTCCTATAAGACAAGCTTCCTGTTTCCTGTATCAAGCTCTTAGAGACAGCATGTTTATTTTACAAGATGACCTCCTTGTTTACATCATTACCTTTACTCTAATTTTTAACACAGTGTCACTAAAAGGACTCATCATTTTGCATGCATTTTGAATTATAAACCCTATATAACCCTATATCTTAATTTAGTTCTTCTAAATGCAAGCCCCAAGTTTACATCTTGTATTGTTAGTGTGTAAGGAATAGAACTTGTGTCACAATACACACACCACAGTTTGCCCAGTCGTTATGGATATTCATATTTTTGCTGTTCTCTTTTCAAGCACAGCTATACTTTGCTCTTTCCCTTCCAGCCTAGTCCTTGTAAGTTCTTACCTCAGTCTTAGTTTCTTCTTCTCAGCTTCCTCAAAGCCATTCTTCCCTTTCCCTCCATCTTAATTATCTATGCAGAGCCTGGATCAGAACTTGGCACAGAAGACTCATGCTTTCATGCTTGTTCACTGTTTCTATAACAGGCAATTATGGTGTTTTATTTAATAAAAAAACAGCTACCTAAGGAACAGTCAGGCCTCACACAAAACTCTGCAACTTTATTTGCATTCCGTACTACTGCCCCTGCATTACAGAAACTCTTCCCTCAGAGGTGAGGTGGGTCCCCACTCTCCCAGCTTTCTATAAAAGGGTCAAAACTAGGCACTGCAGCCTTGCATGGAGAACACAATGGATTGTGCAATTGTGGTGCTGGATGGTGCCCTGAGATCTCTCTTTCTACCTTTTATTAACCAATATTAAATGACCATCTTGGATTTTTTTATTTCTTTGATATTTTATAATGTCATAATTTAATTTTTTAATTTTTTAATATTCTAATATTAATTTTATACACTGTTTTATATGTTTATTATTACTATACACTGTCCAGAACCCCTCCTTGAGGGAGACAGGCAGTCTAGAAACATGAAATATAAACAAATACTTTACATCAGATTGATAAACTTGCTCAGAAACAAGAGAAAGAAAGGTACAAACCAAACTTACAATGTTTTGTAAGCCTCTTGGTGTTGCAACTCACATTTAGGATTGCAGTAGTCTATGCTTTTATATAGAGATGTGGTGGCTAAGACGCTGAGCTTGTCAATCAGAAAGGTCGGCAGTTTGGTGGTTCGAATCCCCAGCGCCCCAGTGAGCTCCCATTACTCAGTTGGGAATGACTAGAGTTGGGAACGACTAGCACGTATGTGCGAGGGGAACCGTTACCTTTACCTTTATGCTTTTATATATAGGACTAATCATAGTACACCCTGCCTCTACAAAATACCACCTGTAATTGTAGGAGTCCCAGGATTTTAATTTTGCCTCCCAATTTTCCAACATCCCAGATTGGCAATTTATTGATTCATGGGGATTTAGAGGACCTCTCTTTTAATACTCCAGTTTAGAAGTTCCACAGCCTGCAGGACAGCAAGCATACAATCCTTAAACCTCACAACATGAGCTCTCTCCTGCATTGCCTTGCAAATACAATGATGTGTTTGAAATGATACCGATTCTCCTCTTCCCATTGTCCCAATTTTGAGTCTGTATTACAAATCATTTAAATTCCTGCAATATATCCTGACCTATTGTCTAATAATAATAACAACACATTACATTTATATACTTAATTCCAAATGACTCTGGGATTACAGAGATGGCCTCTGCCAATAAATATGGAGAAGGCCCCAAAAAGAGATACCTATTGTATGCTCTAATCCTTAAAAGGGAAATTTAAAAGAATATTCTAATCACAAGACATGTTGAAGATCTTTCAAAAGAAATTACAGCCATACTGTATATGAAAAAAGAAGCAGCAGTTGAACAGAAAGGTATTATAAAGAACATAATATCATATAGCAAATCTGATGGATGATGGAAACAGCCACAGTATATTTTTAAAACTTTTTAAAAAAATCTTTGTTTTTTTTACTTGTTGCACACTTTTTGTTGGCATTGCCTGGGTGAAAACCTATTATTTTGAAGCTCTGCATTCTGCTGTAATGTATGTCAATCTTCCTCACTTACAATATTGTGGCTTGATGCACATGGAGTGAAATCCAAGACATGATTTTGGGCCTGTAGTAACTGAGGAAATGGGCTTACAGAGTCTCCACACCACTATCCTCCAGTATCATACATCTCTGTAATGTATTTCTCATCTTCAAGGAATGTGACTGAAAAAGAGTAGTGTTAGTTGCTTCTCACCATTAGAAGTAAAAGGAAAAAAGATTTTGAAAAAATGACACTGTATATGCCATTTAGAGGATATTTACCATGAATAGTAGCTAGCTCAAGATCAGTTCATCAATGCAAGATTGATTTTTTTTTAAACAAAATAAGTAGGGTGAAATAGGCATACACAGTGAATCTCTCTATCACTGAACAATATTGTCCTTTCATTTTCCCCACTTATTTAAAATCAGTGAAAAATGTAAACCTGAGCATATGCAGAGCTTTGTTTATTTATCCCAATTGCCTTTCCACTATACACTTCTCTCTTTAGAATTTAAATACTCCTTCTACTGCTAACTAAATACAGAACTTCTTCCCCAGCACACATGTATTCACAACTCATTTTCCCTCCAGCAAGTCTTTGCACTATTCTACTATTCTCTTCCTTTGATCACATCCAGTGATAGGCAAGCTGTCCTTTTCCATTTCCTAAACTTAATTTGTTCACAGCCTATCAGAATTTAGTGCAAGGATTCTGAAGTTAATCAATGCAACTGGAGGAAAAGGAAATGCACTGTAAAACATTGGTGCTTCCTCACACTGGTAATATAACAAAATACTGACAACGATCAGAATGGTAGATGAGCCTAGTTCTTTAAAATTAGTAAGATTTGTTCCAGTTTATTACTAATAAGGTATTTTCTATTAGCATTTATTCTCAAAATGCAAAGTAAAAGAAAATGAACAAATTCTGTTATCAAACATGTGACTTCTGTTACTTTACATAATGTTGCTTCGTAAAATAAATATTACAGCTGCTTACAAAAATCTTTCCATATAATTTAGAAAAAACATATATGTGTCTGACTTCAGGTGAGAAGGAATGACAAAAAATGAAAAATAGGTTGCATTACTCAGTGTCAATATTATTTACATGGTCTCATTTTCTTCTTGAATTAACTCTTAACCCCAGAACGATACTAAATAGATTTTATTCTTTTTTTAGTCAGAAAAAAGTATTTTTTTAAAAAAAATAGGCCTTAAAAACAATCCTTACATTTACTCTATTTTAATAATGATCAGTTGTGCAACATTTTCAAGTTGTGCAACATTTTCAAGTTGTAAACATATATACTCCTTGACAGAAAACTATACATCGAAGCAACATGGATTTAGCAATTTTATCAGGACAATGCCAGTAAGTAGATTTCAGCAAGGCTGGTTCCAACTCATCTGTGATAAATGAGAAGATAAGGCAATCAGTGCACACCATGACACTCTGTGCAGCTAGTTAGACACACTTCAAAACTATTCAGGTGTGCGCACAAGGCTTATGAGTCTTACATAGTTGTGGGGGGGAATGTCTCAATATAAATATATCCTTCATAGTGGCCACCAGAAATGCAGGATCTGTTTGGTAAGACAACCCCAACCAGATAAAAATAATAGATGTTAACAGTTCTGGTCTGGGAGACACCATTCACCATATGTGTGTTAGCTGGATCAAAAAAAAAAAAACCTCTCCCTCCATTTCCTTTTCTCTATGCAGTTTCTATGCTTGAGAAATGTCTGCAAAATTCCATCACGCCTTTATGGGGACCTCTTTGGGTTTCTAAAGGAGAAGGCTTTAGCCCCACTGGAGCCAAGATATATATCCAAGGAGTATTGTTGGCCTTGTACCAGCGATTAAAATCTACAAAAAACTACTGTGAACAGGTGAGTTATCCAGTCTCATTTTTTCTTTTCCATTAATTATGTTACTTGTAGAAGCGGTGACACTTTTTGATAAGGAAATGTGACAGACTGTGCAATACATTGTGTATTTTATAAGTAGCTGAACTGTATATTAAAGGTGTATGTCTTTCTGTGTAAGGAATTATACAGCTAACGTTTGAGTGCTGGACACTGCACTAGCAGACAAACTGCTGTGGAAATAATTTCTACTTGTTCTGCTTAAGATAACTTACAGTTGAGTATATGTACTTTTTCATAACTTATGTTTTTCTAGGAGGGTCCAGTTAATGTTAGCTAGATCTGAAATATACTTCACATTTTTAAAGAAATTATGCATGTAAACATAACCAAAATTTGCCTTTCTCTCTCTTAATTCTTTGTTCTGAAGGAAAGCCCTCAGTGATTTGCAAGTCAGTCATGATAGACTTGTTAGGGATATAGAATACATTTAATTTCTATACACAACAGTAAGTATTTATTTTCATGTTACTATAGACAAAAAAACTCACCAATGTAGTTAATCAGCATTTTGTCTATAGTGAATGTCTATATTTTTCTTAACAGACATATATTTCAATGTCTTTCTGTGTAATGTGTAATGAAGCTGAACTGAAATGGAGCATGCATGCCTTTTTGGTACTGTTAACCTGACATGGAACGTGTGTGTGTCTCTGTGTGTGTATACCCATGCAATTTTATATTTAGAAGATATTTGAAAAAGCAAGGCAGGAGAACTGGTCAGAAATAAAGATTTACAGTAGGTTTCAGGCCATGCACTAAACATGATTTAAGCATGCTCTCAGTCTTCAGAAGGGATGAGTAAGCAAGGTATATGCTTTTTATACAGCACCTCCTGCTGTTTAGATTCATAAAGAGAAATGAGCATTTATTTTGGAATAAATTGTTTTGTTGCTGAACTAATAGTGATCTAAACTAGTAATCAAAGACAGGGAATATATGCGTATATCACAAATGTTGGCTTTTAACACTGTGAATTAAAACAAAACAGAACAAAAATGGTTCCTTATCTTTAAAACCATTTTTACGAGTTAAAAACTTTTTGATGCAAACATGAAGAAGGGTATATGATTGCTCCACTAAAGACTCTGTTTCCTAAAATGAGATATGTCTCTAATGCAATTCAAAGTTTAATCACTATTATTGTAAGCAAAGTTAACAGTGAACAAATGGTATTTGCTATTATTTTCAGTGTTTATATTCATAAATACATGCAAACATAATTCTACAGCATAATTGCAATTTTCATGTATTTTATTTCTTTGCTTACATCAAAGAATTTCCATATTGATATATGGAAAGCATTTTAAGAGTGGGATAATATTTATATAGAAGAATGGAAAACATTTTTATAAAATCTTCACCGTCTTGAATTTAGAAAGAAGAACATATGGTCAAAGGACTATGCATTAATTTGTTTTTCTTTTAATCATATTTGATAAGTTTAAGTTAATAGTAGTAAATGAGTACATTTCTTATTACATTTATATCCTAGCTTGGTCTTAATAAACAAGGGTCACATACATAATCCTCCCCCATCTTTTTATCCACAAAACCACAACCCTGTGAAGTAGATAGGGAAGAGAGAGTAAGTAGCCCAAACTCACGCAGCTGGCTTGCATGCCTAAAGTAGAGCTAGAATTCATAGTCTCCCACTGCTAAAGTGGCTTTCAAACATAAAAGTCCTGTGTAGTTACATATTTCCATCTTTAAAGCTAAAATGATAGAAATTTGGCATAGTTGTACTTACGTGTATTGATCACATTTTGAAATATAACACTTCCTCCTGCTTTTTCTTATCCCCCATTTTTATACTTAAAAAATAACCAACAGATTAGCTCTTACCATCCAAAACATTAGCTGCATTCTAATATACTTACAGTTACTTTCTGCCATCTAAAGTTGTTTATAATTCTGAAAATCATGGGATCTTCTCACAGATATGCTAAAGGACTGTAAAAGAAATCAGCAATTTTTTTGTTCCCATAGGGTGGGATTTGTGTTGTTGCAAGTGTGGTTGGACTAAAAACCACTGTCAGCATGTATTAATATTAAAAGGTGCAGTCTGCAGATATGGTCTGCCATATATCAATAGCCCATATTTTGCTTGTGAATGTAAGAATCCAAACATGGCACAAACATGGCACATCCTGAAGCTCACAGGCTGTCCTATTATCCCCATCACAACTGTGTTCTTGCCAGAAGATGTTGTGTATGTTCAAATCAGTCACTCCTCTTGAATAGGAATGAGGCCATGTTGGCATATGTCAGAAGCATCTCATCAGCACATATGTGGTATATTTTCCTCATCTTTACTAAACTAACATTGAAATCACAAAACTTTAATAGGCAAATTGTTTCAGGGGGATGTTGTATGAGATACAGCTGCTATGAAGTTATAACAGCAAGATGTGCCTGTTTCTCAGCTGAGGATTTTACGTACCTGCACCTGTTCCTATTTTATATTATGTTATACTGTAATTGTGTCCATCATAATTAAAAAGCCAGCACTATTAAAATATTAAAGAGTACCTTCTATTAGCTGTGCTTATTTTTTGATAGGGTTTTTGACTGCAGATAAAATATTCAAAATAATATAATATCAATTGATGGTCACGTTAAAATGTTTCCTCTAATAGCTTAGTCAATCTATATTAACATGTTCAAAATACAACCACAACACAATATATATTATTTTCTCTAGAGGTCTATCTGCCAACAATAATATATAGGTTTGCAGCTTATTGAATCTTACCCTTTTAGTGCAGACAACTGAATGAAAATCAAAACAACTCAAAAAGGGCACAGAATCTTGAGTGCTTTTTACTGAAATACAGTGGATTAATTGAAAGAAGAAAATTGGTTGGGAATACTTGTTGGGAAGGTTATGTTTCATTCTCTGAGGGCACTAGAAGACAACTATCCTCCTCCCCTTGTTTTAAACACCGTCATTCTATACATATTTTATATTTTAGTAACCACATGAAGTAAGAATGTTTTGTGAGAATCTGACTGAGGTACTTGATTTGGAAGAAATGATCTTTAAGACTATCAAGATTTCTGAGAATAATATGTGTTTTCTTGAATTGCTAAAATGGAAAGATATTTGAAGCTGTTTCTTTTTTTATTTGTGCATCTGATTTATATTAGAGATAAGACAACAAGTATTGTTTTTATTTAACTACAGTCTTTACAACACACCTAGCACCTTTAACAAAATATATCAAAATATATCAAATGTATTTTCTGCAGAAACAGATTCCTACAAGACAAAATTATCCAACACTATGGCAGGAATATTGAAGTCCATTAGTAAGTGTGGAAAAAGCATAAACATGAAAGCAGTTAACACTTCCAGTGAAGGGCTTGTCCTATCTCATTAGCATTCTTGATATGTAGTTGTGCTGTTGGTGGGGGTGTTGAACAGGAATGCCATTGTGCTGAGCCCAGTGTTTGGGGACAAACACTGCTGTGGAAGGAACGTGTGAAAAGGCCATGGTACTGTCAGTGAATGAGGAAGGCTGTGTGTTCCCTGTGCTTCAAGCAGGGAAGCTGTCATTCAGAACTCCAGCATAGCTAAACAGAGGCCACAGAGAAGATTGAAATACCTTTTTAAATGATATTACTGGTTTGTAATCATTTGTGGTTCTTTAGAATAACATAGTGAATTAGTTATGTCTGTTACTAAGCTCAAGGAGATACTCAATATGGGCAGGGAGACACAAAGATGAATGCAGTAAAAGATATTATTGTTGCCATTTTGTACCCCTTGAATCTGTGATAAAAATAGCTTAACTTCTTCAGATCAAAATAGGTATTTATTATGGGAGATAGAGTTTTTTTGGTTTTTTTTCAAAGTTATATTAAAGTTTATGTTCCTCCTATTTTATATTACATACTTGGATATCATTGGGCAATTATTTTTTTAAAAATATTTGATAAGAAAAACAAAAATATAATAATTTATGTGAATTAATGTATTAGTTTATATATTTTTTAAATAAATCTAATAACCCCAAACTTTCTTAATTGAAAAATATTTTGATTTGCTGCATTTTCCCTAACAGTAGTGACATTATCTATGGTCTCACAAGCATCACAGGAATCATAATATTGCAATTTTAATTTGCATATAAATTATTTCTCTAGACTCAATTTTTACATTAATTGACATTTAATCATGCTATTATTTGCAATTACTGCATTTAGATATTAGACTTTGGTAATATTGGATAAGCATACAGAACAGTCTTCATAATTTCCTTTATTTTAAAGTGTGTCTATGTTATGATTACTAAGTAGCCTATCCTTTCTATGAACTTTACATAAAAACATTATACTGAGTGTGTCAATGTATAGCATTAAATTATAACAGTGTTATTCAATGTTATAAATATTTGCTTCATTCTAGATTTTTTTCCATAATAACTACTTCCTGCTGATATATTAAAATTTCTTGAGAGCTGCCTATAAATTCACATCACTTTACACTATTTTAGAGTTCTAGTAAATAGTTGCTTCAGTATAATTGCAGAAGGAAGCTAAAACTGGGAGGAAAAGAGATTATAGTGAAATAGCTTTGCAACTGATTATAGTTTTTAAACCTTTTCATTTCAAGCAATGCTTTAAAATTCCTAAAGGAAAAAAAATCAGATTCAAATGAACGTGATATTGAATGCTAGCAGTATTAAGATTTTTCAACAAACAGTATAAGTATGTGAAGACAGTTAATATATTCCTTGACTCTATATAGACTACAAGAAATCTGCTATTGAAGAAGCTTTTAAAAATAAGCTTTTAAAAATAGACTTTATATAGTCCTATGGTATAGGTATCATAAGCTCTTATTAAAATTTTAAATTATATTTCTCTAAATTTATTTAGAAACTTATTTCTCTAATTTTTCATTTTCTTCATAGGTCCCATAAATGTTTTTAAAATCTTGTTTATAGATGTGAATAATACCTGAATATTTCCATGCAGCCAAGCTGTATTCTAGTTATTAGAAGTATTTTAAAAACCTTAAACTTGGGTCTTTTCCAAAGTGTCATGCCTTGAGCAGGCCTAACATCAGTTAAATGAAGTGAAAATTGCATTCTTGTCTTGATAGAGATGAAAATGGATTTCTGGTCATGAAATAGATGTAGTTGTCACTTTTTTAAAAAGGTGTCAGCAGTTTGCTTCAGCATCTAAGGTGCCAATTCAGTGTGACAGTAAACTTGTGATCTGAGCAATCAATAAAATGCTTCAATAACGTCTGCTTCATTACACTTATAATAAGAAGCTATAGATCTGTGGCACATAAAATGTTCATAAAGAGGATATGTGAGGGCTGGCTGTAATAATTTTTCTTAGGAACACAGCAAGTGCAATGTTGCCATCTAGAGTTGTGGATAAGCAATTTTTCTAAGAGAAAAATCTCTGATACAGTAATCTTTGCTAATTTATTTATTTATTTGTTGCATTTGTATGCCGCCCAACTCCCAGGGGATTTAAACATCTGTTTATTTTTGTTGATGGAATGTTTGAGAAACAGGTTTTTTTTTTAGTTGGCTGGGATTTTTTTGTCATCAAAATATTTATTCTTGAAACATAAGGCATTCTGTTTTTGGATACTATACGATACGTGTTTCTGAAATTTCTTTATAGGTCCTTGATTTGGTTTTAGATAAAAAGGTATTTTCAGTGTTGCTGCTATGATGAAAATACAAATTAGAAACATTTTGATTAACCACCAAGAGAGAGAGCAATATAAACCCAGCAGATAATTCCCAAAATATTATTGCAATTTTTAATTAAGATTTCTATAATATTTTGACTTGATTTAAAGAACCTTCAATTTCTAAGCAAATAAAAATATATAAACAAATATACCTAAGAACACAAATATTCAATTGAGTATAATTATTTTCATCCTTATAATATCTTTTCTTGCAAAAAATCATTTGATTGTCATCAATTGTGAACAATTTTTAACTTTGTTAACCATGAGTGGACAATTATAATGAAATATGGATCTTTTAAGTGTTATTTAAAAAAATGTATATCAAGGTATATACACGAGAAGCTCTTATGTATATACATTTTTTCTTGTAACTTTTTTCCTCTTTTCCTTTTGTTATTGTTCATCTCTGTTATTTTTATTAAATAAATGAAAACAAATAATAAAAAACAACAAAATTTTGCTAACAATTCTAATTTTACCTTACATTTACTTAGTTTTGGTTTATGTTTTGCCTAAAACTTAAATACAACAAACTGTATTTGGCAGGATTTGTACAACACAGATATAAAGTATAGTTTACAAATCTGTAGTAGCTAAGCTAACACAACTGCTAAATCAAAACAAGTTTACATTACGTTTTAGTGCAGTGTGCAAACAAATCTAGTTATAAATAGATAGCTTAAACATGGGCAATTGTAAATTTGTTTATCCTCTTAAAAAGAATAACTGTATTCAGAAATTTTCTAAGCATATATATATTTGGGGGCCAATACTACTTCTGGTATAAGCAGTAATAAATATATGTGGGATATTATTTAGTTGTTTATTTTGTCATATTTACATGGCCCCAATCTCATAGGCAAATGACTCTGGATGGTGCACAACAAAGCTAAAAATGATATCATTATCATTAGATTCTGTGCAGAGCACTTTGGACAGCAAGAGACTTCCATTGGTTTTGATCGTTTGCAGAATCTTCAGCTTTGTCCCAAGAGATATTAATAAATTTAGGATTTTTCTTAAGTGTTTGGCGCCAGGTTTTCTGAGTCTGACCTTGTTTCCTTTTTCCTCCAGGAGGTATCCAACATAGTACAATTTTTGGATGCTGGTCTTTAGGCGTAAGATATGGCCAACAAACTAAGTTCAATTATATATATATATATAACAAATATTAATATTTAAATTCCAGAAAGTTAAGAAGAATGTGGCCAGTCCTACTTCAGGGAGAAGAAATTTCCATAAACCAGGGGCTACAGCAGACAAAGACTATTGCTTAGGACCCACCAAGTGAAGCTCCCTAGCTGGATATTTTTCAAAGGCAGCCCTTGTGCCCGAGTGCATTACAGTAGTCCAACGGGAAATGTGTTTAGGACAGGAATGACTGTGAGTAGAACCCTTTGATCTAGGAAAGGACACAATTGATGCACAATAAGTTGAGTAAGAAGAAGACTTCCCTAGCCATGATTGCCACCTTTTCCTAGGGAAGCAGTCACAAATCTAGGATAACATCCAGTTTGTGCATGGGATCTATTTGGGGCAACAGGGCAATATGACCCTGTCCAGCATCAAAAATGGGATAGTCCTAGAAATGGCAGGCCCCCAAATCCAAAACCACTCAATCTATTCCCTCATCATACTAACTGAATCTATTCCAAAGAAAGGAGGCAAGCCAGCACAACACTGTCCTATTCTTTCCCAATTCTCTGAGTCAATCTAGAAGATAATCCATTTCATTCAAAGTCTGAGCAACCTTGAAACTACTGAAACTACTGAGCAACCACCTGCTCAACCACCTGCTCAACCACATTCTCCAAAAAGGGGAAGTTAGGTATTGGATGACAGATGCTGAGCAGATTCTTCTACGTTCCCACAGGGCATTCTCTAAGTCCCCTCTATCCAAGAGGCCACATGTCACCTATAGAACCACAGGGTGACTATCTGCAGATGCAATAAAAGCAGACAAGTCCTGACACTTCACTGCAATTATCACAATAAAATAGGACTTAATGACTGTAACCCATTTTTGGTTGAGTTCATCCAACATAGAACACCAGCGATGCTCTGGATGTTTCTTCTCTTATTTCAATTGCCTTAACTCCCCTGTGAAACACAAGGACTGCTGGGATGCATAAGATGGGAAAGTTTGAGTAGTAGAATGTGTGAATGCCCTTAGAGAAAGAAAGGAAAAGATGCTGTTTAGGAAACAATCAGACAAAAGATATATGGAGCCATCAGTCATTTACCAGTCAGAGAAAGAAACTTAGGAAGGACACATCCTAATGGATCAAACAGTTAAAATAGGAGGAAGGAGGATTGTGCCTTCATACTTGAAAGGTTCTGTTAATGTAGCCTTACAATAAAGTAGAATTGGTTCATCTTGTCATGTTTCCTGTTTGGCTTACTTGGGAGGTCTGACAGGTTGCATAGGTGTGATCCAATCCAAAGCTTCAACTGCCCTCTTATTCCAGCAGCAACCAAGGGTTCAGGTGGACCAGACAGCAGATCAGCAGGAACAATTCGCAGATCCCTTTGAAAACCATGGGGTCCATCAGTTGTTGGAGGCAGACTAATCTTCAAACCAATCTGCCTGTATGGAGGCAACCCCTCCTACAGTGGATGGTGGTAGGGGGACACCAAAAGCCCCAATTTCAGGTCAGATAGCCATTGCTCCAACAGGAATACCAGATCTAGTGTGTGACCAGTGTCATGAATGACCGAACTGCCTCAGACTTTACTCTCAATGAAGGCAGATTGAAATTCCTCGACTCCTTGACCTCCCTAGGGTCTTGGCAGATTCCAAATGTGAAACCCAGCTGGACATATCTCCCCTTCCGGATCCAGCAAGGTCTTAATAATAATTATATATATATATATATATAGTCATATTTCTTATCAATGATTAAATCAAAGATGAGGGAGGTCTTATTACAGACTGACCTGGCATTTAGAAGCAGCAGCTGAAAGCCAGGACCTCTGAAGATCTGCTGACTGGGTTCAGAGGCAGGGAGCTGGAACAAGGAGCTGGAACACAAAACTGATAAAAGACAACAGTCACATGTTCCCTACGAATCTTTCCCTATGGCTCTTACTGAGATGAAGGAATCAATTTAGAGTGGGAAAACCCACACTCTACAATGAAACACCTAACTGGCAGATGGAACTGAGCCAATGTGATTATCTCTGGAATTAACAGAGAAAAAAAAAGGGATTCCATTAAGAAGGGTTCCACAATAGTCAACCCCACAACTGCTACTTCCTGAACCACTGTCAGCATCTCCAAAATTCCACAGTCCCGATAAGCTTTCCGGATTAAAAAAAAAAAAAAGCCAGAATGTAGCTCTTGAGAATTCCTAGAAGCAATCAACAAAGTTCACACTGTCCAAAGGATATACTGGCAGCTAACAGGATTGCAGATGCAGCAAGGGGGACTCTGTTATGATCAGGATTGTAAATGCAATCTGCCCATTTCTCTGGCCAGTGCCAGGCCCACAGGCATGACAAGCGCTACAAGCATAACAGTGTAATTAATGCCAGTTCTCCAGCTCATCCTCCAACATGCTTTTTCACCTATAAGCCCCAAGCATAGTCAGTGCCAGGTCAATGAGCATGGTAAATACTCTAACCAGGAGAAACACAGTCTGTCCCTCTGGTTCTTCCAACCCTACCAGCCTCCAAGACCAAGGGGTGGGACTCATCCTTGTTGTATCCTCCAGCCTGCTCGTCATGCCTCCAGGACCTAAGCATGGCCAACGCAAGTCTCCACAATAAATGCCACAACCACTAATGAACACAGCTGGTATGGCCAAAAGCACCATCTTCTCAGTTCTTCCAGTTCCTGCAACTTGTCCGGCCTCCAAAATAACCAAATCTCCAAAACCAGCATCAGATCAGGAAGGTGTCATTAATAAAAAAAATGTAATAAAATTCAGTCCTACAACTGAAGGGAGAAACCATCCAAGGCTCTCTGCCCACTGACTGGAATTGGAATTTTATCCACTTCTCAGTATTGTGGAGTGTACCATCACTAACAAGATGCATGAGCATCTACCTTTATAGTTACTCTATTCACAAACAGGATGGTCATCCCGAATTTAAGAAGATTATGTCCTGCTGTGCCTCCTCATCTTGGTATGTGTGTGTTTGTGTGTATGTGTATGGGGGTTTCCTGAGAGGGATGAGCTAAGAACATCAGTAGTTTGTGTGCCAAGAATATATATTCCCAGCAGGGTCATCCAAACTGGCACCTATATTGGGCAGTAGCGATATAAGAAGATGCTGGAAGCAGATGATTACTTTAGTGATTATGGCAAAAACATCACCTCATGTGTGGGAGACAGAAATGGTAAACCATTCCTGTATTTTTTTATTTTTACCAAGGAAATCACATGGATGAAAAATATAAATGGAGAAAATCTGTCTATGTGGTGTTTAGGAGTCAAAAATGACTTGATGGCACATAATCAACCACTTCTAAGAAAAGGAAGATTAGAAAATATATATTACAAATAACACAAATTCTGTGCAGCATTTTAAGGTTTCATTTTAAAATACTCTTCTCAAGTGAAACTAATCTTAGAGATCATTTCCCACCAATACAGTAGATGTGTGTTTTGTATCTGAGTGTGTGCATACATACTTGTATATGTGGGTGCATGTGCATATCAATATGCATATACATTGGCCAGATTCCACAAAATAGTAGAGCTAGAACAATAAATAAATTAATCTTAATTGAATTATTAATTACTGATTACTTGTCCATGCAATAAATTGTAAAAATAAATAAAAATTATTCTCCATTATGAAGGTAAAGGTTGAGTTGAACTTGATTCCTGGTGAATTCATGAACGTGCCTTTAAATTTTCTTAGTAATAATATGCAAGTAACATGCCATTGCCTGGTTGGAGATTTGTTTTTCAATTTCTGGCTTTCCTACAGCTCTGGTATTTCTAGAGAGGCAGTTTGGTCTAGTGGTTAAGGTATCAGGTGGGCTAGAAATGGGAGATTATGAGATCAAGCTCCTCCTTAGCCATAAAAGCCAGCTGGGTAATTTTGAGCTAGTTATTCTCTTTCAGCTCAACCCATCTAACAGGACTGTTATTGTGGGGAAAATAAGAGGAGGAAAGAGTATTATGTATGTTTGCCTCCTGGAGTTATTTATAAAAATAAAGGCGGGATACAAACAAATAATGAAATAAAAATAAATGATCATTCAGTCAAGTTCTAGCCATTCAAACCTTGCTTGTTTTTCAAGGTCAGTCAGGTTTGCCTACCCAGCTAGACCATTATATACACACATTCACATATTTCCTTCCTTCTTTTCAATAGAAATCAACAGTAAAATACAAAGATGATGAGGGGGTGAAGGGAAGGTACTTGGAACGGGAAAGGAGGTGGCTGCACATGGAATGAAAGAGAAAAATTCAGACAAAATGGAATGAAGATGAGATGAAATATTTCTGGACAGGAGGAAAGAAAATAACAGAACAGAACAAAAAAGAGTCAAACAGCGGATAATTCAACAAATTTGTGTGCTAGAGTCAGTAAATACAGTATAAAGCTATGCATTTTCCACACTGAATCAAATGACTGTTAGTCCCAGTCCTTACTATTTTCCTGTTCTTTTATTGTTAATTTGTATGACAGTCATAGATGAGCAAAATAAGAACATTGTTGCCCCATCCTCAACTTGTTGTCTTGCACTTGTGGGTCTGCAGTAAAGAAGGAGGAAGTGGCATTGCTTTTACCTCCTGAAGAATAAAAAAAATCTAAAATAAAGTGTAATATCCTTTGGTAGAGACTGTCCAATTATCTCCATTTTTCTACAGTCTTCACTTTGAATGTGGTTGAAGTGGTAGTGGAAAACTTGCCTATATCCCCCATTTCCTCATTTTCAGTAGTATTTCTCTATTCAAGCAAGCCTAAAATAATTCTCCGGTTATCAAAGGTATATAGAAAAAGAATTTTTTCTTTCTTTGAAGTAAATGTACTCTGTAGCCTTTCATAGTCAAAAAGTTAGCAACAGGAAGCACTTTAAAAATATAGAGAACAACTGTAAATCTATAACCACTGTATAGTTTCAAAGAATTAATTTTTATTTTTTCTGGAATTAAAGTGTCACTGAATTTCTACAAAAGAATAAATAGCATTTCTTACTTCAACTTTGAGTCTGTTTCTCAAAAGACGACTGTTGATGGAATGCAATGCCCACGCATTGCATTTATAGTGAAACTAAAATACGTTATTTGCATGTATCAATCTGTTCTGTAGTCTAAATAGCTTTTACTGATATTAATTTATACTTCTGATAGGCATAAACATGAATTTAAACTTTTTGATTACGTTGAAAAGAAATTACTGCACGTTCAAAATTTAAAAATAATCACAAAATTCGCTTTTAATCCTTGAAAGAAGGATTTGACATATTTCGTTTAAATTGTTCAACCACCCACAGGCACTACTGCCTCTGACTCTTGAATTTAGAATAAATGTTATGGAGTTAAAGCAGCAAAGTGAAAGAGTGTGCTTGATAGATTCTCTGAGTAATTTCAACACCCACAGGTATTATTTGTAAGAAAACAATCATGCTGAGTCCTCAGCTGGTTAGAAAGGGCAGAGTAGTCCATCTTCACCTGACATCCTATCTGTTCTGTCAACACTGGGTGCGCCTGGCTTGCCACCTACTCCTCCCAAAAGAAAGCCTCACAAGAAGAGGTTTTTGTAAATGGACAATAGTGTATATCTGAACAGTATAGAAGCTGCATTGTAACTGAGGGAAGGAAAGGCAATAGGAAAAACTGTCTGAGGGCTGATGAACATTTTGCACCTTCTGCTTTAATTAGTGTTATCTAGTGTGAAGTACTATTCAAGTACACTATTTCTGAACTCTGAAAACAAATTAATTATGGAAAGGAAGGTGCCAAATGAAATAAGTTCAGTGTTTCTGTTCCTTTGAGTAATTGTTTTTGTATGAGTAATTGTCTTAAATATGCAACAATTCAATGGTAATTTTAAACTTTAAAATGGAGCTTTTCTAGAGAGCGTTTGGAGGGCTCCAGATATCTTTTAGAGTTTAGATTTGTCTACACTGAGTATTGGTTTTATTTTATAGCATTTTTATTGTTGTTGTTTTTCTTTATTTCTGGGCACACGAGAATCTGTTTGATTGCAGGAGGGTATAAATATGATAAATAGATCAATAAATCAACATTCTAGTAATTACAAAAATGGTTTATGTGTGAATTTGGGCTGCAGATGTCAGCAACTTGGAATTGTCATAGTGTAAATCAGATTGGCATTTACTTTATATTTACTAAAATTTTAGCATGACATGTATACCCTGAACTTATAATCTATAGGTGAAATTGATAATGGAGATTAATGTAGATGGTTGTTTTGTGGAACTGCCCAATTATAGCCCTTTAGCTAAACATGCTATGTAAACAGATTTATAATATTAATAATCTTATATAACATTAATTATTATTATTATATAAGATTATTAATATTAATATGGAATTTTATAAGGTACAGAATGTAGTCATGCATTGGATCCCATCTTTCTATTTCTATGGTATACATGTCATCAGACAAAATCCATCCAAAATCTACCCTAATTCACATTCCATGCTGATATCCTCTTATTATTATTAAAAAGGAGCTATGTGCTGTTTTGATATGAACAATGAAGTGGGGACTCCAAAAACTAAAACTGAATTATTGCATCCAGGAAATCCTATATAGAAAATACGTATATCTCACTTGAAGAATCAACTACACAGTTTGAATCTGCTCTTGGTACACATTTTGTGATACTGTAAAGTTCAGGTGATGACAATGCAACAAATGTCTTTTTCCATCCATAGATAATGTGACAGTTATGCCCAATTTGGAACTGTCAAAATAAGTCACACTAATCCAGTCTTCATCTGTAAATTGAATTCTTTTAATATGCTTTATTTGAGGCTTCATTTAAAATTAGTCTGGAAATTCAGTTAGTGGAAAATTTACTATGAAATGCTGTTAAACTGCCCTTTTAGAGTTCGGAAAATAGATAAAAATGGCAATAATGCTAGCTTCTGCTGCTGTTTATCTACTGCCAGTATAAGAAAACAATATATGATCTGTGAGGCATACCATTAATCACATTATCAATCATGGACAGTGATTGGCAACAAATGGCATAGTGTATACCCTGTTGTTTTCCTTTACTTCTCTATTACAGCACTGCTGCAGCTACAATATATAATATTTTAAGGAGGTCTGAGGCAAGTATTTGAAAAATTATTGGACTAAATTTTGAGGATGTTTTGGAATGAAAAAGTGAAATGATTGTGGACAGACCCAGTTAGGTATGCATTATGTCATCCTTCTGAAAGCATAATGTTGTTAACTCATTGTTACCAAGACCTAAGCTGGTTCTCCCTAAATAAGTTTTTCTTTTTTCTTTTGCTGAGCAGCAGCATTCCTATTATTCAGCAAATTAAGTTGTATTCTTGGGCAGCAGTTGTTTGAACACAAAGCAGCATTAAAATATTAAAGGACAGCATTGTATGCCACACACCCAACAATGATTCCCTTAGCTAGATTGTTAGAATATAGGTATATAATATTATACTGTATTTCTATTAAAGTAAGATTTAACAGGAGCATGAAGGGATTTTGGGTAGAGAATGTTGCACCAAGTTGCCTCAGGTGAGCCTTATTTCTGTTTGGTTCAGTTTGGACAATACTAAGACTGTTCTTGGGAACATGAGGACTGAAAGCATAATTAAGGCAATAATACATTCATAAGCACAGGTAACTTTATTGCATGAAATATGTAATATCATAATTATGATATGCAGCAAGGTAATAAATATTTGAGAGTGTTTGCAAAGTGCAAATATTTGATTAATGTGAGACTTCACTACTGTTAGTTTTTGCAGTTTTTGTATTAGCATACTCCTCCAGGTGTGTTGTTCTGTCTACTAAAACTCTTTTATGATATAATTAAATTTAAATTACCATGTATATTTAAAATAAGTTTTAGAAATGGTTGACAAAGCAAATGGAATTTAGCCACACACTACTGATAATATCTATCAAACAATAAAAATGGCTTTCTTTTTAAAAAAAAAACAAGAAGCTTTTAGAAAATATAAATTAGTTTTCAAATTTTTACTCACCTCAAAATATACTATTCTTTCAGATTTTTCACTAGATTAATCATTTCTAAAAAACACTATAGGCATTTTATTCTTTCCCCTTGGTGCAAAATTATTGTTTATACAAATTTAGTCTTCACAGATTATTGTAAATAATTGTACACGTAGGAAAAAAACTGTGATAAAAGATAAATATTTTTCTTTAAGGTAGGCTTTTATTTTAGTTATTCAAAGTTTTACAAATATTATATATATATATATATATATATATATATATATCCTGCAATCAAGATTTTAA
>JANHJO010005236.1:0-12514 GCA_032468235.1 Pseudoxyrhopus heterurus | reverse complement strand
AACCGCCCTGAGTCCTACGGGAGTGGGGCGGTATAGAAATATGATAAATAAATAAATAAATAAATAAATAAATAAATTTATATCAACACCTACTGTATATAATTTTGGTAGATATGTATGAGCCTTTGTATTCTGACAAAACAAATAGTTTATTTTTAAAATTCACAGAAATATCTGCAGAACACATAATACAACAGACAGAATTTGTAAAAATAATTCCTGGATCTTCAATTCCCAGAATTCTGTGAGTTAGATTAAGCTAAAATATAATGCCTCACCCAGAATCAGCCTATTAGCTTTCAGAATATGCTAATGGGAGTAATATTACTAATTTGTTTTGAATATTGTATTTTCCTAACTGTTATGGACATCTCGGATTACTGAAAGATTTCATTTTGCATTAATGCAGCTAAAACTACTGGTAATATTACTGCATTTCCTTTTGTCATGTTTATGTTTCTGTAATACTGGGGTACCATCTCTGTTGTAAATACTGTCACAATAAGGTCATGGATATGAGGCCTTTGTGATATGCTCAGTTGCAGAAGGTGGCAAAGGAGAAGGGAAGATGAACTAATCTGTTAGAGCCGGGTAAGCAGAGAAGGGTGACAAATAGAAGGAGAGAGTAGAACAAAGTGACTCTGTTTAGAGCTATTATTGCAATGCCATGAAATGGCAAATTGACCACAGTATAGGCACTCTAGTAACATGACGGATCTTTATCAACAATTCTTTAAGAAAGAAATGAAATTTTGAACAGCTATACCAACTAAAATTAGGGCTGTAAACCGCATCATAAATAAACCATTATGTTTTGATGTTCAATTGAATTATCTTGCTTAGTCCTATTTTCTTTGGGTCGCAGTGCGGGATTTGAATAGTTTCTGTCATGTCTCAGTAATATTTTCTTAAGAGTCCTGAAATTGTTAAATGAGTCCTGCTTTATTCTTGTTCATACATTGATCATCTAACGCCTGGCAGGAGAGTGCAGGAAAGCAGTTCTTGTCAAACCTCAACAAGCTCAGTTAAAAACACTAACAAAATGTAGCTCCAAATGTGGACTGGGAAAACATAACCTTTATCCAGAGCTGTTCCTGTTAGTAGATGCTAACTGTTCTGTAGAACTGTCACATCTGCTTTCAGTCTGTGTGCCAAAGAGGTCAGAGCTCAACCATAATCCTGTTGCACCCCCTGCTGGTTAAAAGCCTGTGCTCATTTTGTTACTTTACACTGAGATAAACATTGCAGGGATTTCACACTTCTTTTAACATTCTATAGGAATTTAATTATCGTTTGGACATTGCTGGTTACAGAATACAAACAATTTAATACAGACGTTTTCATTTTGTGTTTTATCTTCCATGGCCAGGTAAGGCACATGATTCATCAGAGGCTCCAGCTTTCAGCAGATTTCAAACCATCAGGCCTTAGTCATTTTCCTACGCATCTTTTCGATGAGACTGGGCAAGAAATTAAAAACCCTCTTTTACTGCAAAATGAGCAAAAAATTTGGGTTTCTTATGGCGAAGATTACAGGTAGGAGCATGGAGTTTAGCATTATGACTGTCAGCAATGTTGGTGTTATCAAATTGCTATAAAAGGAAGTTGAATAGCTTCCAAGCCAAAAAAAATCCTTTTATTTTACTGTAAATTCCAGTGAAATTTCAGAGGTCTTGTTTTAGGGAGTCTTGTTTGAGGAATATGACATCTCTATCTCTGACTTACTATCTTAATGCCTTGTCATCGTTCTTGATGTCTGCCTGTCAGCACAGCAAGAGGGATTTTTTCATGTCTGAATAGTCACCTTAATGATAGCAGATGGAAACACCACAGGGGTCCAAGCCCATCACCCTGTCATTGTCACGGGCTGCCCTGACCTGTTTCCACTCCTCTGTTTTTTTCCCTTTGGTCCCTTTTTAAAGGAGAAATGGATGGTAATTGAAAAGGAACTTAAGCAAGATTTATGAAGCTGTAGACAACACAATTCCCTGTTATTGCTCTATGTTTTCAAAAATAAAGTCTTAACCTTTTAAGCACCAGTAAGAGTAGAAAGAAAAATAAATTGGTAAAACTCATAAAGTCTGGACGACTGAATCTAAAAATAGAAGAGAGCTAGGCTGTACAATAGTTCGTTTACAATATTTCAAGAAATGTGGTTATGTTTATTATAAAGTAATTCATGGAATCATTACTATTTCCTTAGATGATAATACATGCATTTCGGAATTACTCCTATCCCAGCCTGGTTTGACTGAAATAAATTATTGAACAAAGTCTGCAGAGATATCAAGGAAACTTTCTTGTTTATGTTAGTGTTATGAGTGTATTCATAAAATACTTTTTTGGCTGTAAATATGGAAAACTTTTATAGTTCTTACATGATAGTCATAATGATTATTTTATATTTTTGTAAAAATATTTAATCAATTTATACGCAGATTCTTATCTTTTGGATATTGCTGGTTATAGAATACAACCTACATTTCCTAATTTTATATATAGATTGCCATTATATATAGATTATATATAAATTGCCATTTAATATAAAACCCCATCAGTATGCTTTCATTAAAATTTCTGTTTTGTTAGTGTTATAAATATTTTCATAAGTTACTTTTTCAGCTTTAATTATGGAACATTTTTATAGTTCTTATATGATAGTAAAATTATGACTTTATATGTATGTAAAATTATGTAATCAATTTATATATAAAATCCCATATATTTTGCCATTTACTATAAAAATACATCTGTATGCTTTCATAAAAGCTTAATTTTCTAGAAGTATTTTTTACACTTCTTTTATTTGTAAATATTTTATTTGTAAATAAAAACAATTGTATAGGCAGTTATAGAAATATTATGACTCATATAAGTGTTTTCTTTCATTTTTTAAAAAGAATAATCAATGTGCAGTTCTCTACGTTTTACTCAATTTTAAGTTCCACTATGTTCAATGAGTTTAGGTGAGCACAGGTGATGAATACAAACAATTTAGTACACAAGTGCTGTAGAATTATATTTATGACTAAAATGAAAATGAAATACTATAATATACATAACATTTAAAATAAAATGTTAAATATCTAATAGTAGGTACATAAATATTCTACGTCTACTTCCCATTTTATCTTATTTCAAAATAGAAAGTCAATTAACTAAATACCTTAAACATAATAGCATATCTCTCTGTAATATACCAACAAAATTTATCTTCTATAGAAACCAGGCTTGTTTTGCTTTTGGTAATGGCCTTGTTATGGAACAAGACCGATGTTATGATTGAATTCTTCCTACATACCTTGAATGTGATTGCTCATAAAATGAGAATAGTTCTCAAAGAATGTGTCTTACATAATTATTTTGAAAAGGGCTATGCTAAAAAAAGAAACTGCCATTTATTCTCAAACTTAATTATACAGCTATTATAATGAATCATGAAGGTGAAAGAGAAATAAAGTCTGGGCCACCAGAGTTGTCAGAATAAAAATTTTGTGGTAAATTTATGAAAATTAGAAGTTTCTGCTTTTCAGCCTATAGATTTCAATTGTTCACACTGATCTTTTGTGGTATTCATGAAATAGCCACCTATTGAAGAAATTAGCATTTGAAAAAATCAATATGAAATGCAGGCTATGTTTCTAAAATGCTGTTTTTTTCATTTCTAAAAAGTTTTCAGTTTAAAAACTATATCATTTTTGTGTTGACATAGATATTGTTTTTCCAAGGGATTATTTATTTCTTTTAAAGAATAGTGTACCTATTTAGCAATATTCTTTCCAAGCAAATAATTTTCTGAATGGCAATGCCTGCAGTTTAAATGATAGCATGTAGTGGACTTTATTCACTCAAATGAACTTGAAAGCACTTCCCTGAAGCTGCTTCATAATTTGACCTCAAATACAATATTTAACTATGATTGCTGCTCTATTAATAATTAATTACACAGTCAAAAGAGAAAAAAGATGTAGTTTCCCAAAAGAGTAAAAGTGCTGATCAATGCAGGCACTTCAATGCAAGCATTCAAACTAATAAAAACACATTTAAGCTACATTCAAATAGAAATGGAAATAAAAGAAATTTAAGTTTTGAAAGAATCAATAGGAGATAATAAAAGCTTCTTGAGATTTTTTTTTTACAATCAATGATAATAATTTATGTTCACTACTGTAATGTATATGTATATATAAAAATTTGTGAATCGTATATGGAGTGCACCTTGTAATTTGATAAGAAAAACATCATAAATGCTTTTTGCCCTAATTTATGGATACAACAGCTTGCACTTCATATTTCCCTTTACCATCAACCTGTGACATATTTCCAATAGGTCTGTCTTTTCCTTTCCCCCATCCTTACCAACAAGTGAATGATTTGGGACTTGCTTTGATGGAGGAATACACATGAAGCTTGTGAAGAAAAATAGTCTTTTTTAGCACTCTGCAGAAAGCATTTCAAAACCATTCTTCTGAAGGGTTTGGTTTTATTAAAACAACATCCCTATTATTCCTCTCAAGTCATGAACTCCTTTTCCCCACAAATTCCTGGGTCAGTGGTTGCTTCCAGACAGAGGGCTCCTAGTGCTACCAATCAAACTACATTGTGCAGCTATTCTATTTTTTCCTCTCCTTAATAGATTTTCTTCAATACTAAGAAAAATGGAAGCATTGGGGAAAAACCAGCAGATTTCAAATGGTAGATTGTCATCTGAATCATTTGTAAAATCTGTGAATGAGGCAGAATAATTGTACAATTAAGAGCATTATTTCATTTTGGTATAGGTTGGCATGTCAAATTGCCACTATTATTTCACCGTGTTCAAACATTTGAGATCAGCAGCAAGCAATGTGCTTCTGTACATTGAACAGCTACATTACCTGTCCCTAAAAAGTACCAATGTTTTAATATTTTTAATACATTATAATTTTTTAAAAAATGCTCATAATTTTAAGACCCATTGTTTTGTTAAAAGAATGATTAAAGAAATGCTTTAAAGTAAAGCGATCAACTGCACCTGCAAGGAGATGAAGAAAAGACTTAAAAAAATATAGAGAGATTTTAGGCAGATGGAAGTGCCAGTAACAAAAATAAGATGTGAGAAAAGATTCCATTGGAACTGATTGTCGGGTATTTTGAGGACAATTTGCATTTGGATGGGCTTGAATGTGAGGGTAATCCATAAAGAGGAGGAAAAAAAAGTCTTAGGTAATGGCATCTGGCTTGTTAGAAATGTAAAATGTATAACAAATAAAGACTGCAAGTATGGCAGGATCGTGAATGAGTAATTTTGTTTATTTATTCAAAAACTGCAATTTTATCTCTGAATGTGGTTTCTAATGAAGCAGAAAACTATAGTTTCAAATGAACAGTCATTGTTATACATTCTTCCCACATAACAGAAATTGTAGAAATTGTATGTGTATTTTGTACTTGTATTCACACCTGAACATTCAATTATTCAAATACAGCTGTTCTGTAATTCTCTCCCATTTATCAGGTAACTTCTAGCTTATTGGAAATTTACTGTAAACCTCCAAACAGGATTTAGATGACAGTAAATCTATTTTCGAAAATGACTTTCTTTTCTTCACCATGCTGGATTGCTTAAGATCTGAGAGTTGGGAGGCTTTCCAGATATGATTTTGAGTGGACGTAATGATTTCAGGAGAAGGAGAATTTTACCATTCTGTTCAGTCAGCATAAACACCTTCAGCTAATAAGAGCATAACATTGGATTCCTTTTAGATATAATTGCAAATGTTTAGGGTTCCTAAATAGCCAGAAATTTATTGGCCTGGTCAGGATTTTGCCCTCCTAGCTATTGATTAGAATTGGTGAGTGCATAGCTGGAAGGTATAACATTCAATCCACTTTGTTATTAACATTGATATAAGCACTGGCAACATCTGTGACTAAAGACTACTTTCTGTTGTAGCATATATGGATATGTAATGGAATGTAGGGATGGATGACCTTGGGGGACAAGGGGAAAAAAAAGACCCAGGAAACAATCAGGCAAGAGAGGCAAGGCAAGCTTAATAGTCAGAGGAAGAAACTTAGGATGGATCTCTCCTCCTCATTGATGGTTAAAAGTGGCAGCAGGAAATTTGTATCTTTAGACTTGCAAGGATTCTGTTAATATAGATTTACAATACAGTAGATTTAGCTCATCTAGTTGTGTTTCCCGTCTGCTTCATCCTGGAGGGCAAATAGGATGCATGTGGTGTAGAAGTTTTGAATTATGAATGCAAATGCACTCAGATTATTAATGCAAAATTCCTCCCTTTAATAACCCTGAAAATGAAAGGAAGCATTTGGAAAAAATATATACTTTTATGACAGTGCTGAATTGCAATGCAATTTCATAAGCATCATAAAACAACCTTCTTCCCACCCAGTTTTCCAATATCCCCAGCTTGCTACATAGGACAGGACTTAAACTTGCTTGTTACCTCAATTCTAAATATATAGAAATGTCCTAGCTACTTAACCCTCCAATAATCTTTTTCTCCTGCTTCTCCCACTCAACAAATTATGGATAATATATTCAGCAGAAACATTACAAGCTTCTAATTCTATGAAATCCCATTCCTTGAATAGTTCATATTTATAATGAGAGAAAAGAAGGATCAGAGGCCAGAATGTCTGCATGGTTTCTAACTTTCTCAGATAAGTTTTAAATATGGATTTATGAATTCACTATACAGAAAATTAGCAGTAATTACTGCTAAGTTTAAAATAAGTCATATGCAATTATTGCTTCTTATGCATATGAGATGTTACCAATCAAAGGAAACAGCAGTATCTGAAGAATGTTGCACACTTATACAATTTAAATTCAGAGGAATGTCTGCCGTGTCATACAAACCTTTTATACTAAATCAATAGGCTCTTTTAAAATGGCCTAAATATATAATATGGAAAATAGAACTTGGAACTTCTTATAATATAAAATTTCTTTTGTGTTTTATAAAAAAAAAGTTGAATTTCAACAAAATAGCACTATTTGAATATGAAAGTCACTCACAGGTGGAGACACCTTAAAATTGTGTAAATTTTGTTGAAGGATTGAATCAATTGATTTTTTTTTATTCAGAGTTGTTTTGTAGAGTGAGATAGGTGGCAAATAAACTTAATAAATAATTTGCCATTTCTTGTCTTTTATTAAGTGCCAGAATCTAGCTGAAAATAGATAATCCCCAAAAGCTAAGCAGGGGCTGAACTAAATTAATATTTGGATGATAGACTACTAGAAAAATCCAGGGTTATAGCAATCAGCCTGTCCATGAGACCCAGTCAGGAAACAGGAATGCTGAAAATTTCCTTGTTGCCTAAAGCTTGAAAATCTGATTATGTTTTCTCTTCTCTGTCTCTTACATCACAATGAGTTAATATGGAATCAGTTTGAGTTTCTTTTTAATGCTTTGTTTATTTCACAGACTTAATGTTTTTATAATTATCTTTTCTTGGGGACGGGAGGTGGCTTGATGGCTCAGTGGTTAAAGATGCTGAACCTGTCAGCTGGAAAGCTGACAGCCTGTGTTTGAGACCTGAACACCGCTCAATGCGGTGAACTCCCGTTTCTTGCCCCACCTTCTACCCATCTAATACTTCGAAAGCATGCAAATGTAAGTAGATAAATAGGTACCACTTTGGTAGGAAGGTAAAGTGTTCCATGTGCCTTTGGCATATAGGCACCATGCTGGCCACATGACCATGGAAATGGCTTCAGTCAACGCTGGCTCCCTCGGCCAAGAAATGGAGATGAGCACCATGCCCTAGAGAGATGACTGGACAGGGAAACTTTTACCTTTACCTTTCTCTATGGTCAACTCTATTGCTGCCCATAATAGTTAAGACTGCATAATTAAGCATTAATTTCAAACATTTTAGTGGATATTGAAAAAAGTTAATAATGAATTCTAGAATTAGTATCCATTTGTCCTAAGATCCTATAAAAGCACAATAAATACATTCCATTTTATCATTATCTTCAGATTTACTATAACATAATACCAGAAAATTAAATTACATCTTTTTTTAGATAATGAGATTTAAAGTATGGGCAATATGTTGGTAGAAAAGTAACACAGCACCAAAAGATTGTGCAAAATCTTTTAATTAAAGATTTACTTATTTGTCTTACTTTATTTGTCTTAATATTTATTTCTTTTAGTTTAATCAATAAAGTAATCCCTAATAGATTACTTTAATCTATACAATTTTTCTTTGGGATAGAAACATTGAATATGAATATTTATATACATATATCTGCAATATAAAATTTTAAAATGTTTGTGCTTTTATTGATTATTTGTTTTCCTTTTCTAGTTTTTTGTTGGTCTTCAAAGGTTTCTTTTTAAATTACTCTGTGTTTCATTATTTTTAAAACAATACTAACTCTGAGATGGATAAGCCCTTTTTCAAAAATATTTTATGGATGACTATTCCAAATTGAAAATGATTTCTTAACATTATTTTACAATTCTTGATTACACATACTAATATTTATATTCTAAAACATTAGCATGCAATTTAGCATATTTGAAGAAACATGTATGATGGAATTATGTTGGATCTGCTTTGATACCTCCAATTGCTAACATCTGCATAATCCACATGATGTATTCCTATTTTAGCTTTATCAGTTACAGTGTAAGAAAACCAATGTCAACATAACCTTAGTATAACATTATTAATTGGCAACTGGATTTGTTCTTTTGCAGATGACCACCTAGTAGGTGGTTATTGTTTTAATTTCAAATCAGCTATTTCTGCTTGGAGATGAGCAGGTATTTTAGGAATAATTCAATTTCCTTGCTGTCCATAACCTATAGGTTAATAAAGATGACAAGCTTGCTGTGGTGAAATTAATTTCAAAGGTAAAAGTGTCTGAACAGTTAACAAGGTTTTATCTGAGAGGTTACTTCCCATCAAATCAAAAGTTGAATAGATTTGAATACTTTGTTCTGAATTAATTCATAGCTTCAGTTCTGACATTCACACCCTTAGCTACCTATAACTGCTGGTTTTGCAACTGTTTGATTTCCTTTCCATAAATGGTCATTTTGTATGATGTTTCCATTTTCAGGTCTCCCTTAAATCCTGTTCTGAGTTTGACCTTTGACAAAGTGACAGCAACAAAAAAGAATGGCATCACAGTTATTTATAAAACACTTCTGGATCCCAGTGTTGATTTGCTGCCTAGATACGACAGGTACAACAATTTCTGTTTAAGTGTTCTGAATTGATATACAAAAAATCAGAGAAGGGAAACTGGGGATGAAAGATTTAACTGTAAGGATAATTGTTGCTTTTACTATCGCAAGGAAATGATCACAGTTTGCTATAAATCATTAAAAAAAATATTGTCTTCAGAGAATTTGAAGAATAACTAAAAAAACTTCCAGTTCTATTAGAATATAGGTAGATTAAATATGGGGACATTTTCTCTTTCAATGTTTGTGGTAAAATTGAATAATAAATTATGTTTTATAAACTTAGAACTGAAATCCTATTGCCGTTTACTTGGTAGTCAGGTCCTTTGATGTTAGCAGAATGAAATGCAATGATAGTTCTCAGTCACAGAATGGAAGAAGCTGATTTCTATTTTGTTTATTTTGTATGTATTGGAATTTAGCTTTAATTTAATTACAAAATTGCAAAAGCATTTTCATATTACAGCTTAAAACCAGTCTTTTATTAAGCACCCTTATCTAAACATTTTAAATTCCCCTAGTTGTGAACATTTGATTATTAAAGGAATACAGTTTTAACAAAGAATTTAGTCCAGTTTTAGAATCAGAATCCATACAACTCCATCCCAATCAGATGAATGTTCTAGCTTCTCTTGCTTCTCAGAATGGGCTAAAATTTGTCTCATTGTTTTCAGATAATCATATTATTTTATTATAGTTTAGAAACCTCTTTCAGAAATAAACACTGTCATGACCAATAACCCTAGTAAGACCCTATCTAATTATATATGGATTACAGATACTTTGTGCAGAATGTACCTTTATGAAATTAATAAATAATGAACAAAATTGTCAGCCTTAACTGCTTTAAGACCTAGCAGATTTTCTTGCATCTCTTACATATTATATGTTGTTTGATACAAACTTTGAGTAGCTCTTTTGGAAAACAAAGAAAATGAAATCAACATTTAGTTGCTTGTCAGCAGCTATCCAGAGGCAAGTAACCATTTTAGCAGTCATTTTTCTCCCCAAATCTGCCGAAAGTCTATTCCTTCCTTAGATACAAATAACTTCTCACAAAAAAAGAGCTACGATAGCAGCTCCCTGGAGGATAACATTTTCTGCTTTCAAAGGCTCACTTCTGGTCTTATGAGTATTTTTTTAATTTATTAGGGTTACATATGAAGAAAATATAGACTTCAATACATACTATTATATATTGTGATGGAGACTTTTCTTCATCTACAAGCTTGTGATTTTGTAAAATATTTAGGATTGATGGGAGAACAAGACAAATTTTAAAATGCTTAAACAAGCATCCTTATGGACTTTTTAATAACCAGCAAACATACATGGCGAGAAGGGTGGCAAACAAATTTAATAAATAAATAAATTTTGGGGTACCTCTTTTCCATAACCTCTTCTTCCATTCTGAGTATTTTAATTCATTGAGTAAGTGTGTAATTAGATTAAATGAGATATATAATAGTTCTTGTTTAATGACTGGTCCCTTAACAATTGTTTAAAGTTATAGTAGTTTGAAAAAAGCTACTTATGATCCATCCTTGAAAGTCACTGCATCACTGGCAGAAAATAGAAAAAAATGCCCATTGAATATGCTAGAATCATTTAATGACCCCATGATTCATTTAATGACTGCAGTGATTCACTTTGTGACCATCACAAAACTGTCATAAGATTGAGTCAAGTCACACGGTGAACTGCTTAATGATCACAATGACTTATGGCCAGAATTCTGGGCTCAGTTGTGGTTGTAAGTTGAGGACTACCTGTAGTCAAATGGAAATATTGATACTCAATTGCACATTTAAAGATAGACATTTGCTTCGTCTTCCTATCAAACTTTTGGAAAAGCATTACCAGTTTCTGAACTCCCCATTAAGTCCATATAAAACCATGTATCACAAAGTAGACACATGCTTTGTTACCTAATGCAAAGGAAGGTCCTAATTGCTCAAAGAATAGGCGTGTGAGAAGAGAGCAAAAGCTGAAAGCAGTAGTGGTAGTTTTTTTTTTTTTAGCACAATATGTAATCAGGAACAGGTGGAAAATTTGAAATATTGAAATAACTGAGTGATTTTTCAATGATTCATTTTTCCTAACTAGAATAAAAATAAATTGCTCATTATTTAGTGAGATCAGCCTCATAAGCTAAAGCAATATAAATATTTTAAAAAGTCTGAAGAAATGTGAAACTTTTTCGCCGACAGTTGACATTCCCGAAAAATGTGTGTCATCGTTGTTCCATGATGAGGTCCATATCCAAACATGCTCTTCTAATGCCATTTCTTCACTAGTCTTTTACTGTGCTATCCAACCATCATTTTACTAATATATTGTATTTTTATATAGGGATTGTTTTATATTGCATTTTCTACGTGGGTCAATGAGAGTAATTTTTGACTGTAACAGCTTACAGAAAGGAAAGAAAGAATAATAATGAAGATAGATTTTATATAATTCTAAAAAGATGGAGTGATGCTATAAAACATTTACAAATAAAAAAACAATCTAATGCTGATAATTTATACATATTAGGCATCATATAATATACATGCTTAATATATAATTATAATGGGCATGCAGATTATGTAATATGTAGTGAATAAAAAAAGACGCATGCTTATTTTTGCATCATTTAAAAGCATGCTATAACCCAAGAACACTTCAGCTGGCCACTATTTCATCAAAGCTAGGGGTAATCTGACTTATTTTAACATGAGAGAGATACCCTTCAAAATGAATAAGTCTGTTCTCCAGAGAATAGAGATGAAACAGCCATATGGTATACCATCTGAATTTCACTTCCTCAACTGAGCTGCCACTTTTAAGTCCATTTCATAAACTTTTATAATAGGCATGCTGCACCCGGGTAATTAAAGTGATTAAAATCATTATTGCACATCATCATCAGAGGATAGAGGCAAGCCTTTCTGAAATGATAATAAGCCTTCCCAGTGAATGCCATTGATCACAGAGCAGCTCTGTTTAGTTGCTACCACATATTTCTCCCCATTTCTTACAAGAAAAGTATAATGGTCATTGCTTGTTCTTCTTTTAAACAAGGAATACAGTGTCTACGGAGATTCTCAATCATCCAGGTCATGATTGTCCCAAAGGTGCTTTTTCCAAAAGACAATTGGACTTTCTTGGTTTTTTAAAAAAAATGTTTGCTTCTCATCAGTGATGGGATTCAAATTTTTTTACTACTGGTTCTGGGGGTGTGGCTTGGTGGGCGTGGCTATGCAGTCAGCCAATCAGAGGTGGTATTTGTTGGTTCTCCGATCCAATCAAAA
>JANHJO010005234.1:35013-45633 GCA_032468235.1 Pseudoxyrhopus heterurus | reverse complement strand
GATAGATAGATAGATAGATAGATAGATAGATAGATAGATAGATAGATAGATAGATAGATAGATAGATAGAGATAGAATGTTTTTAATGAATTGGACAGAAAACTTAAGGTTGTAGAATTGTGTATGCCTGCTCACGTAGATAGATATATAGATATAGATAGGACTATTCCTGAAATTTAAAGGATTTCCACTATTTCTCTACCATAAAAAAATGTATGAGAACTCTATGTGCATCCTGGCTTGTCTTCTGTCATCAATGCTTGCCAGTTTTCAAAGATAAAAGCTTCTCAGCGATCCATAATTTTTCCAAAATTCAGCATAAAAATGGTTTCCTCAAAAACAGTTCATTCCAAGCATCTAACTGAGATTTCATGGTATATAAAAACTAGCATCGACGATACAGATATTCTCCTAAAACGAAAACAATTTCATCAAAACACTATTCAATTTCTCTTGCAAACAGGGTTTTTTTTAAAAAAAAATTTTTACAGGGATTTTATAGATTTTTTTTTCTTAAGAATTCATTGGAACTTTCCCTTGCAAACAGGGTTTTTTTTAAAAAAAATTTACAGGAATTTTATAGATTTTTTTTTTCTTAAGAGTTCATTGGAATTTTCCCGTGTCCTTAATCATGGAAACTTTAAAGGGCTCTCCGTCCACTTTAGAGAACAAGGAACAGGCAGGAAATAAGCAGAGGAGAAGTGGGAACTTTTGCCCATCCACACAACTTTACAAATTTGGCAATGCGCCCAACAATAGGGTGCTTAGGGAATTTATGAAGCATAGCAAATGAAGCTTTGCTGCTGGAAATCCATCGAAATATGTGCCTTGCCATGCGATTCTGCATATTAACATTGCCAAGACTTTGCTCAGGGGTGTCATGCAAAATTGGGTTCGGGGGTTGTTGTTTTGTTTAATGGTAGCTTAGTAACTTATTACCATCATCAAGGAGCATTAGTTTGTTCTAAGGTATGAAAACAGCCAAGGGCAAGAGTAATTCATTTAAATGTTATTTAATGACCTTGCAACTGGGTTTTTAATCTAAACTTTAATCAGAGCTCAGCCTTAGTCGGTAATCAGAGCAGCAGTTGCAAGGAGCCAACATGGCACATTTCGTTCTGAAATTATGATTTGCCAGTCATCAAATTTCAAAATGAAATCTCATCTTTTGGGGGATGGGAAGGGAAAGGATAAGGAAAAAAAAATAGGCAAAATCGCTTTTTGCTGTCTTTCCTTCAGTCCGTATAAATATATAAGAACAGGTAGTTCTTGGTTTGCAATCATTCATTTACTGACTGTTCAAAGTTACAATGGCACTGAAAAAAAATGTCTTATGACCATTTTTTCACACGACTGATGCAGTGTCCTCAGGGTCACATGATCAGAATTCAGGCAGTTGGCAACTGGCTTGTACCTATGACGGTTGCAGCGTCCCAGGCTCATGTGTTCCCCTTTTACATCTTTCTGACAAGCAAAGTCAATGGGGAAGCCAGATTCACTTAACAGCCGTGTTACTAATTTAACACCTGCAGTGATTCACTTAACAACGGTGGCAAGGAAGGTCATAAAATGAGGGCAAAACTCACTTAGCAACTGTCTCTCTTAGCAACAGAAATTTGGAGCTCAATTGTGGTCATAAGGTGAGGACTACCAGTAGGAGTTTAACTTCAGAATATGTCTTACATAAGTAGAGGGTTATTTCCCTAAATGTGTTGGTTTAATTTGGTCTTGATAGCATTGGTCTGTTCATATATTACACATTAATGTGGATATTCAAAGATGTTTGGAGGTGAGATTAATGCTCCTGTTTGACTTAAGGGAAGGTACAATATTTTCCCTCCACTACAAATAATGCTCAGTTTAATGTCATTCATTTAACAGTGGTGCAAAGTTACAACGTTGGCTTTGCTGGACTCAGAACTGATGGGAACTGGAGGAGAGTGTGTCTATGGAGATTCTCAGTCCTCCAAGTCATGGTTGTCCCAAAGGTCCTTTTTCAACAGGCAACTGGACTTTCTGGTTGTTGTTTTTCTTTGAAGACTTTTCGCTTCTCATCCAAGAAGCTTCTTCAGCTCTGATTGGATGCACCTTCCATTCCCCACCATCCAGTCAAAGTTGAGGAAGTTACTTTATTACGGATTAACAGAGTTGGAAGGGACCTTATAGGCCATCTAATCCAACCCTCCGCCCAAGCAGGAGACCCTACACCATTTCTGACAAATGGTAATCCAGTCTCTTCTTGAAAGCTTCCAGCGATGAAGCTCACACAACTTCTGAAGGCAACTTCTGTTCCATGGGTTGATTGTTCTCACTGTCAGAAAATTTCTCCTTATTTCTAGGTTGAATCTCTCCTTGTTGAGTTTCCATCCATTGTTCCTTGTCTGGCCTTCAGGTGCTTTGGAAAATAGCTTGACCCCTTGCTCTCTGGGGCAGCCCCTCAAATTGACAGGGACTTTACCCATCCCACCTTCCCACAAGTTGACAGTCTCTCTCTCTCACATACACAACTTTTTTATTAGAAATATGCAAATTAATATTACTGCATCTTTCAAAAAAAATCTACAACAGCATCATGTTTAAGGGTAAACTATGATTAAACTGTTAGAGAACCATCTGTCCATGGCATTTTTTTTTAAAAAAAGGAAAGCCAGTGATTAGGAAATCGTTACTTCAACTGAAAATGATCCAGTGATTAAATCATATCAGATGCTTTGTGAGTTTATTTAATCAAGCAATGTAAATAGCAGACTTTAGCTATTTACAAAATTTAGATTACGGGTGGCTTATATAGGATTGAAAAACAGAAAAGAGACAACAACCATTTAATACAATAATAAGAGAATGCAAGCCATTAAGGCTCAAACCCATTACTGATGAGATCATCCAGCACCCTGGTCCAATGTCCAGGAAAGAACACAGTTTTCAAAATGATCCCATTTCAGGAAGTATGGTGTTCCATAACACAAATGTCACAACAAAGGAAGCACAATGCCTGGATCCCACCAGATGACACTAGAGGGAATCTCCTTCTTCTTAGAACTTGTGGGATAGGTTGAAATGATCAGAGACAGACAGTTTTGAAAATTGTCCAACCCTAATCTAGGCCAGGTAGGGTTTTTTGAGTGGTAACCAGTACCTTGAATTGGTACTGGAAACCTATTAGAAGGTAGTAAGACTCACAAATAATTGTACTACTTGGGTGTACCATGGGGCATCCATATTTTTTAATGAAAAGAAGGTCTAGGGTGGGGGATATCATAGCAGTGTTCCAATATTTGAGGGGCTGCCACAAAGAAGAGGGGTCAAGCTATACTCCAAAGCACCTGAGGGCAGGACAAGAAGTAATGGGTAGAAACTAATCAAGGAGAGAAGCAACCTGGAACTAAGGAGAAATTTCCTGACAGTTAGAACTATTCATCAGTGGAACGGTTTCTCCTCAGAAGTTATAAATACTCCAACACTGGAGGTTTTAAAGAAGAGATTGGACAACCATTTGTCTGAAGTGGTGTAGGGTTTCCTACCTAAGCAGAGGGTTGGACTAGAAGACCTCCAAGGTCCCTTCCAACTCTGTTTTTCTGTAACTATTTGCACCACTTCATTCTGAAACGTTTGCATCTTCTGAAAGATCTTCAAGCGCAGTCCCAGGTAGAGCACATCGTGCCAGTCCGAAGAGAAGGTGATCAAGGCACAATCTGGAAATGGGTGTGATTGTTGCACAAAATGGATTTGTGTAAAGGCCTTCCTGGTCACATCTGCCACCTGCTCTTCAAGCAAGAGTTTATCCAACTCTGCATCCAGACTGAGTTGAAGAATTAAACTGCTGAGTCAAGGGGTTTGTTTTCCCAATTCCTAATTGACCGACAATTCAAATTTAATCACACTTTCGAATAAGATCTTGGCTGGCTCGCCCAGCCCTCCTTAGCAACATCTGCAAATATATGAAATTTCTAAGCTTCTTGTCATCTTGTCTTCCAAACAAGATGTAGCCATTTTAGTTTCTTATTACACAATATTCCCAAACTCCCTCCCCCTCACCATTTCGACACCCGTCTTCCAGCCAAGCATGTGATCCTTGTGAGAAAATTCACCACTTAGAAAAATGGTTGAGTTAAGTTAGGGTGACAGTTACTCAAAGCCACAGTATCATCATTCCTACTATTGCATTCCAGTTCAGAACAGAGTGGGTTTTGGAGGGTTTTTTTCCCCCTTATCCCAGAAATCATGACATTTTTTTTATTTTACACAAGAAAAAAGTTTTAAGAGATTGAAGAAAACAACAGAAAGAAAGAAATGAGTAAGCCATGAGCAGTTACTCCAAAGAGCTTTTCTGAAAGTTTCTCTTTCAGCCACAATACTTTACAGGCTACCAAAAATGCAAACTTCTGCAAATTTAACAATTCACACAGGGATGACAAATGCCTCAGCCTAACTGTGTCAACCAACCACAAGTCCTGCATCTCTGCAATTACTTTTCCTTCCATCCTTAAATAGCAGAGCGGAGAAGGAAGACGAAAAGCAAGAACCTTTGTCTCCAACACTGAATGTCTTCAATTCAAGCAGAAGCCAATTATTTGAGGGATTTTTTTCCCCAAAACCCTTCCACCCCACCCCCAACCCTTAATTCAGAAGTATCCACAAAAGAAAGTAAGACCAACCTAAACCACAAGGACCACATTCCTATATATTAGGAACCAAGCTAACCATAATGGAAACATAATATTGTTTTTCTAAACAGAAGAACATTCCAAAGTCATTACTGGCCATCATGGAGAGACCTAAAATATTGGGGGCTGGGTCCACCATCTGGATCCATATTGTGGAGCTGAACATACATTTCCTAGTCCTAAGCTTAGTTAGTTAGCCCAGAGAAGATAAAGAGAAGTTACTGTTCTCTATGCAAAGGTAGGAGAAGGCTGGCCATGGATCTTAGATCAGGCATAACCCATCCAATGGCTTTGTATTATTGCTCAATGGGAAGGGCTGGTCCTGTATGTGTCCCATCTACTCTGGGTTCTCCAAGGATTTAACAAAAACAAGAACTTGTCCATTGTGTCAGGACTCAATCCAAAAAACATTTTTGTTAGTTGTTGCAGGCATATCCATGAATGCAACAGCTCTTACCTTCTGGAAAAAATCTTCTCCACTTTTCCCCTTTCCTTCAGCAGCAGCTGAAAATAAAAATTGCACACAATTAATCAGATCTACTGCAACATCTTTGTCCTTGTTTACTAACCAATCTAGGGCAATCGTGGACAACTCTGTGGGGAACTTCCCAAAGCAGACTGTTCTGCCAACGAAAATAATGTTGATGCTGAAATGCACGATTGAACTGAATATCAAAAGTTTGTGAAATAGCCTAGCATGAAAACTTTTTCATGTAAATGACTAGAAGACCTTGGTCAATTTGACAATAATTCAGATCTAGAGAATCCCTTTCCCCACAAAGCCCCCAGCCTCTCTTCCAACCCAGGCAGAAAAATTTAACTCTTTCTTGGCCTGCCTCCCGAATTTTCCAGTGCCCTTTCTGGCTCTTCTTCTTCTTCTTCTTTTGTCCTCAACGGGTATCTTAGCTGGCGGCTTTTGCCCGGGAGCCCCCTCGGTTCCACCTGGCCTGAGACTGAGTTGTCTGCAGGTCAAGGTGCTCTTCAGAAGCACAAGGCAGAACGCACCGTTTTTTTTTTTGAGATCTGAGCCTGGAACGGCCTTATAATGAATAGCTGTGCATCAGCCTAGAAGAATTTTTTTTTTTTTTTAAGCCACCAAACTCAACTATGTTTCCTTTAGTCTTCTGGGGGCAGACTGGTTCAAAGCCAGAAATTAGTTTTGCATATTGCAGAAGAAGAAGGAGGGTGGGAAGAATTATCCGCCAGAAGAAGCTGAGAGGAGGTTGTGTAGTTTGCAATTCAGCATATTGTGGGAATCCAGAACTTGTCTTGGCATGTGATGGGAACCAGGTCATAATGTGAAGCTTTTATGTGAATTCTTCAAGCAGGGCCTGTGATGGGAGCAAATGTGTCTGGGTCTAGGGTTAAGGATTGGGTGTTTTCCTAGCTGGCTTTAGGGTTTAGTGATAGAAGATTTTTGCTCAGTCGGGTCCAGGGTTTAACACTGGGTCTTCTACTAAACCAGTTCTAAGATTTAGTGTCCAGTAAAAACCAGCCCTAAGGGGATTAATTCTTGATATGGAGCTTCTACACGATTAACCTCCAAAGAGAGGTGAAAAGGAATTCCCTACAGGTGGTCCTCAACTTATGACCACAGTTGGCACCTGCACTTCTATAGCTAAGGAATGCAATTATTAAGTGAGGTGCATCCAATTTTACAACCTATCTTGCTATGGTCCTTAAGCAAATCCAGATTTCCCCCATTGACTTCGCTTGTCGGAAGTCTCCTGAGAAGATCCTAAACGGAGATCATGAGATCCAGGGACTTTGCAACTATTATAAAAAAAAGGGCTGATTGCCAAGCCCTCGAATTTTGATCACATGACCACGGGATGCTGTGGCAGTCATAAGTGCAAGGACTGGTCAGAAGTCACCTCCTTCAGTTTCAACAGTAGTTAAACCAGTGGTCGTAAATTGAGGACTACTCTATATTGACCCATCTCTTAGGAAAGTGAGTTAGGGAATCCTGGGTTCTGATCTTCCATTTTAGCTTGACAAAGGAACTGCTCATCCTGCCCTACTTTCCAACTGTGTTTTCTTAGCTCAGGTGTGTAAGTAGTCCTCAAATTATAACCAGAATTGGGGCCAGAATTTCCATTGCTAAACAAGGCCGTTGTTAAGTGAGCTGCACCCAATTTTATGACCTCTTTTGACCTGGTTGTTAAGCAAATCATTGCAGTTGTTAAGCGAATCAGGTGGCCGTTAAGCGAATCCAGCCTTTTCCCATTGACTTTGCTTATTGAAAGCAAGCTGGGAAGGTTGCAAAAGATGATCGTGTGATCCCAGAACCTGCAACCGTCATAAATACATGCCAGTTTCCAAGCGCCTGGATTTTGACCCCATGACCATGGGGGTACTGCAATGGTTGTAAGTGCAGGGATTGGTCACAGGTCACTTTCCAAGATGGATGCTACGGATGGACGCTCCTTTCATTTAATTTCGTTGTACGAGGTGCAATGACAATAATTCATATTTTGTTTCAATATCTCCACAATCCATATCCTTACAATTTATATTACTTGTCTTTCCTTGTATCTGAGTATTTATTATTTAAACTATTATTACCGAGTATTAGATCTGACTGCTTACTAGTAATCTATGACTATCACCAACTGTTGTATCTTATTAATGTATTATATTATCTTATTTTCTTTTCTTCTTTTGTTACCGAGAGCATATGCACCAAAGACAAATTCCTTGTGTGTCCATTCACACTTGGCCAATAAAGGATTCTGATTCTGATTCTGATTATTTCTAAGGGTATATAATATTGATACTATGCAATGCAGGGTGTGTGTGTGATGGCTTGGTGATTAAAGATGCTGAGCTTGTGAGCTGGAGAACTAACAGGCTTGGTTCGAGATCCGAGCTCTGCGCAATGGGGTCAACTCCTATTACTTGCCCCAACTCTTGCTCACCTAGCAGTTCAAAAGTTTGCAAATGCAAGTAGATTAATAAGTACCACTTCGGCAGGAAGGTAACAGCATTCCGGGCATCTTTGGCATATAGCCATGCTGGCCCCATGACCACAGAAATTGTCTCTGGGCAACGCAAGCTTCCTCAGCCTAGAAATGGAGATGAGTACCATGCCCTAGAATTTGACATGACTGAGAGGGAAACCTCTACATAATGCAAGTGAATGAGAGAATGCCTTCTATATGGGCCTACCACTCTGATAATCAGAGAATTCCCTATAGCTGCTGTTTGTCTTCTATAAATTATATTGGAATCAAGCTGACCTGAGTCTCTGGAATGCATTTCAGATCATGTAAGAAAGGATAAATTCCTTTGGCAGCTTCTTAAATTGATTGTTATTGTAATTTTGCTTTTTATACTCCCACACTGATCTATATGCTTTCATGTATGCCACTCTCACCACTATCATAAACATGGACAAAAATATTTTTAAAACCCTATCACTATTACACTGTCTTCGCCTACTCCAGAGAAGTCCCTAAAGCAGTATTTATTTGTACCTTTGAGAACAAATTATTAGTTTCCACGCTTCAAAACTGTGAAATAGCTCAGACTTGCCAATAAAAACTAAAAGAAAATGTTATATAAGCTTTAAATTTCTTTTGCAAGCTACTAAGCAGTCTGTAAAACTTTTTATGGTTTCTGCTTGGTGGTTAATGAAAAAGCTGACATTCAGTCAACTGCTATTATCAGTGCAAGAAAAAAGGAATATTTTATAGCAGATATATGCAACTTGGTATCCAGATGTCTCAGATTATAGAGCCCACCAGGATCCCACCCAAAGCATCAAGTTCAGAGTAATCAGTGCAGGTGTATAGCCTTGGGAAAGTCCACCTTATGGAATCTATCCATCATTACATTACATTACAAGAAACAAGAAATATATGCACTCCTTGTAACATTCTACAGAGTTGTCTAGAGAAAACAGAATCTAGACTAGTTTTAAATAATTTTTCCCCTAAAAATGTATCCTGAATTATTGGTAAGCCTCTGAAACTTTAAAAAACTGCTCCCCAGACACAAAGGCACAATGATACTCCAGTTTTCAACTATTATAAAGGCAAGGAACCAAATAAGCTGTTTGGAGCCAACCCTGGTTCAAAGGTTGAGTTCATACATTTTTGTTTCAGGACTATATTTGTGTATCATTGTTTTTATTTTTGCCTGGGACTTGTTTTATAGTGTACTAGCTGTTAACCAAGCTTCGCCAAGGTGGGGATCCAAGCCAGGCTGGGGGGCTGCAGGGGGAGGGTATGCTGTTCTCCCAGACCCCTATCCAGACCCCTTCCCATTCTGCCCCGGCCTCACCTAGGCAGGTGGCTCTTCCAGACATAGAGGCTGCCCACATAGGAGCAGGCCAGGCTTCAGGAGAAGAGCAAAGTTGTGAATCATTTCACAACCGCAGCAGGGCAGTCTGGACCGCTTCCCTCCTTTGGCTGGCTGGCTTCCTCTTCCACGCTTGGCAGGCAGAGGCCCTTCCCACCTGCCTGCCTCACCTGGGTGGCCAGGCTGAGCTGCGCTCCTCAGAGCCCCGATCCAGCACTCCCTGCCTCCTCCTCACCCTCTACTCATATCAGTGCGCAGGTGAGGCTGGCAGGCAGGTAGGGCTGTGTGGGTAGCCTCTGCCTCCCAATCGCAGAAGAGGAAGCTGGCCAGCTGTGAAGATTGTGGCACAGAGACCCAGCCTGGGCCAGGCAGGCATCCTGCCCCCTGCCAGCAGTTCCTGCCAAGCCAGGTGACCCCCTTCCTTGGCAACCTCGTCCCACTGCTGCTTCCTCCTGGCGGCTGCCGCCTCCAGAGCCCCCTGCATATGCGCAGTACACACACCTGGGGAGTGAATCTGCTCTCTGGCGCCCCTTGTGGAGTGCCAGATTATATTCTATTTGCTTGCCGCTCAGAGTTGGTGGGGGTGGGCACTTCAGGACCCTTTTTAGGGGGCATAGACGCATCGATGGCGTGTCTGACCCCACAGAGTGTTCATCGCCACAGAGTAAGTTACCTGCATGGCAAGTTTGGTTGAGACTAGGCCAGCCGTTGAAGAGCATATATGGCACATACACACACACATACATACACACACACACACACACATACACACACACACTGCTTTATACATTATATATAGAAGATTCTTCCATGTGAACCACCAAAAATCATTTTTATTGTGTTGGCATACAAATATGTTTAATAACATGCTTATTGATAAAAAATAAATACACTAGATGGTTAACTATATACATTGCCAGTTTTCTTGAGTCCGATTGCTGTAGAAGGAGTACTGTAGATATAACTATAATTTGCCTCACCTTTTCTTTGGCACTCAAGGGAGCATAGTGGAGGTCTTCTTTCATTTTTTTAAATCACAACAATCTCTCTATATTGATCATACAGGAGAAAATGAAATTGACCAGAATATAATGGTATGTTGGTTCAATGTTCAAATCCAATGACATTGATTTTTCAGCATCTCATGACCTAACTACAGCAAGGGAGGTGTGGATTATGGATAAAGAGCTAAGGATTTACTCTGTCTCCTCTTTGCCTATTATTTGTTTAAGAGGCTGCTAAAACTGGGGTAATATTATTTTACCTTCCTTCCCAGCACAGAAACATGGAGCACATACATGGAAGGATTCTAAGGGACATCAGCCACCAGAGATAAATGGAGATAGGGTACAGAAGAGATGACTGAAGCACACACACATCAAAGACCCTTATGTTTGAAAAGCTCAAGAAGAGACTTGTTGAACTGAAATATTGTCTATCGAAAGAGATGCTGGCAAATGCACTCACCATGCCTTTACTTGGGGAATCATACACAACTTTTGAGAGATTATAGGAGTTATAGAGTGGCATACAAAACAGAAAGAAATAGTATTGGAGCCCTGATCCCTAAGTGTAAGTGTTGTGGTTCCGCAGCGTGTGGCGGATTTGGCAGCTGATTCCGACTCCAAAGAAGAGACAGAGACTGTGTCGGAGC
>JANHJO010005232.1:331303-343321 GCA_032468235.1 Pseudoxyrhopus heterurus | reverse complement strand
AAATTGTATCTTCTGGCTATTAGGCTGTAATTAATATTAATCTTACTGTTGTTACCTGGACATGAACAGATTGATTCCTGTAATCTAAAGAAGCAAGGAACTACTTGTCAGTCTTCTTCCAGGAAAGCTCAGGGAAGTCCAGCAAGGGGAAGCACATGTTAAAGAAAATAAATTGTTCTATCAAGTTAGCACTCAGGTGCGACCAATAGCATGTGACTACATTACCTGTGCTAGAGAAGATTTTCTTGCTTGGGATGCTGATTGGTAGGCAGAAGACATATTGTGGGATAACCATAACCGGATCTGACTACCTATTAGTACTGGTTACTTAAAACTGAATTGAATCTATCCCCTGACCATCATCTAGCTCAAAACAGAGTGTTCCACATTACTTTCACATTCCAAATCTTTAATCTCCCAAGCAACAGAACAAGCATTCTTCCCCTGATTTGAAGTTAGTGGTTATAAGCCAGCCAAGGAAATTTCCTGTCAGAATAATAACCCTGATGCTTCTGTTCTAAGTAGAAGGGGGAATCCACTGGATGGCCCATTTCCCTCCTTTTGGCTGCCTAATCATCCTTTTGGCCTATCTAATCATCTGCCACCCACATTTTGAAAAAGGAAGGCCTGTCTTTTTCTATTGCAGAGTCCCAAGACAGATAGCCCAGACTTCCCTGCTGAAGTATAGAACTCTGAGTCATTTATAAAGCACCACACCTATGAAACTATAGGCCACATAGCAAGCAAGTTCCCAAATTGCTCCAAAATCTCATCTTCAGGAAACTTTAAAAAATCCTCTCTCAAAAGCGCAAATGCGCACAACAAGCAAGTGCATTTTATTATCTCTATTATTATCTGAAAAACTTCAGAAACAGAAATACAGTTCTCCATTCTTTTAGACTTACAGTATTGATCAACTACAATTCATAACCTCAATGTCCACTAAGAACAAGACATGATTTCTGTTTCATCTTAAAAGTGTAACATCATCATTTGCCTCTGTCTTGCTTTCTAATCCTATTCATCTTAACTGGGAAAGCTCTCTAAATCCCCTTCCCTGAAAGCAAAGTTTGCAGGCTTTGCTGATGTTTTGGAGGAAGATGAAAGCAACTACCTTGCCTTCTCATTGGATATGTGATTGGACCATCAAACTTGAAGCTAGTAGCTTGGATTCTAGATAAGAGACAATACAGGTAGTCTTCAACCTACAACCATTCATTTAGTGATCGCTCAAAGTTACAACAACACTGAAAAAAGTGACTTACGACCATGATCAAAATTCAAATGTTTGGCAACTAGTTCATACTTATGTCCCAGGGTCATATGATCATTTTTTGTGACCTCACAAGCAAAGTTGATGGGGAAGCCAAATTCACTTAACAATGGTGTTACTAATTTAACAACTACAATGATTCATTTAACAACAATGATAAGAAAGGTTGTAAAATGGGGCAAAACTCACTTAAGAAATGTTTTGCTTATCAACATAATTTTGGGCTCAGTTGTCATAAGTCAAGGACTGCCTGTAGTCTATATCTCCTTGAGAGTTAGCCATGTTAGAGGAGTTTCTGGTCTGAAAGAAAATTTTATGTACCTCTCTCAGTCCTCAGGGATGAAAAACATCAATGTTTTTCATCCCACAAAAAGATCATTCTTCGAGGACCGTACATAACCATAAATATACGCTGTAATAATTAAGGTTCATTACCCATCATTTCTTACTGAAAGTACTGATTTGTCTTTGAAAGGCAAGCATTTTCACTGAGTTGGACTTGAGCACTCTCAATATCATCAGAATAAAAGAAGGCCACAAGTATTTAACAGCCATTGATTTCAGGAACGGCAAATTTAAATAAACAGTTTTTTTTATTGAACTAATTATTTCAAAATTTTCTCTAGATTCATAAATAAAATATTTTCTAATATTTTGAAAAAATAGGTAGTGCTGCACTTGGGTGATATACTATTTTTTTTTCTCAGAAGACCCATCTTTGCATGAGACTAACAGCAGAAATGTTTTGGAACTACTTTGCATATACAATCACTTTGCTGAGTGGACAAATGTATGTTTGATTGTCCCCAGTTGGACTATTTAGGTTACAAGACTTTTCAGTAGGAAAACAAATGCATCCTGCAAAAGTACAATTCATACTCTCAGGGCAGGCACCTAGAAATATGAAAGATAACCAGCATTTTCTGGACTCCGTCAATTTCTATAGAGAATTCTTCCCTAATTTGGTAGGTCAAATTCAGATAGTCTACCCACAACCAAGAAGCATTTCAAAGCTTGAAAATGCTTTTCTTTTCCCAGTTAGTACCCGGTTATCCGAATCTCTCTTATGCCAGTGTGTACAAATGGATACCTTGGCTTTCACCTTAAGAGCATTCTTCTCCAAGCATCAAAAGAGAGAAGAAATGATCTCCTGCCTCATGCCTTATACATTTTGTTTCAGATGGTTGCTTCCAGCTGAAAGAAATTATATTTTCAATAAAGATCTGTTTGCTATAAAAGCAGCTTTCCAGCAGTGCCAAATTTTTGGGAGGGAGCAATCCACCCAGTGTGGCATACACACCTCACAGTTATTTGGAGTGCTTACAGAAAGCAGAAATCCTCACATCAGATCAGATGGGATAAATTTTTATCCTTATTCAGTTTTTATATCACATATATTCCTGCCTTACAAAACAGACTACCAAATGCATATTGCTAAATCTGAATATGAACTTCCATTTCCATTCCTCTGTAGTATAATCCTGAAACTAAGCACCTAGAGTAAGCAATAAAACCAACATAATATTCTTGCTGCAGTTAATATATTCCTCTACAGGCATGTCTGCCTTATAGGCAGTCTGTGAGTACCATCCCTGCATCTTGCTGCTCAAAATTTCAGTATCCACTGTTCCTTGTTTCTTGGATTTTTTATAAGAGAGACAGGCTGTTTAGGTCCTCTTAATGGAACAGTTAGATTGGGGCAAGAAGAGTGGATTCAGTATAGCTTTCTATTAAGTTTTTGTCTTCTACTCACTCATTTATAAAGCTCAACTCAAAGTTTAATTGGTCTCGACACAGGTACACAGCAAATTAATATCCCATGGTCTTTCATTTGTAATTGCCTATGTCAGTGAAGAATCTTTTGGAATTCCATCATAGGAGGAGATACTGGAAAGGCAACTCTGAATCAGAGATGTTACAGGAGAAAGCCACAATGTCCATATTACATCCCTTGACACTAGTGTGGTTTACTATGACTGTACCTGTGACCTGCCCCCACTATCTATTTCTGCCTGCCACTCTAAGCAATGAGTCTCAGAATAAAGGAATGGCAACTGGCACCAAGAGTCCAACACGGCATAAAATATATTCCTTTCTTCTTGCCATATTAGAGGCCATGGTGACACTTGCCTTTCAATAAGATGAGAGGAGGAACTTTCCAGTTCTGATTCTGTACAGCTAAACTTGCCCTTTGACTTTGGGAATGCTAACATCAAGAGAAGGGTGGAGTGAATCCCTAGCTGTTGCCTGTAATTATTTCTCTGGACTGTTTTTACCTTAAGAAGGGAAAATGATTATGATGGGGGAAGTGGGATAGAGCAGTATTGTCAAAAGCAAATAGAAATGGAGGCCATTAAACCTGAATATCAGGATCACTGCGGGCTACATTTTGACTTTGAAAACCATGTAATTTGTTACTAATAAATAAACATGACAATCAGGAATTAAATTTAACTGAAACATAAAAAAGAAATATTATGAATGTAATGCTTTATTTTCAATATTTATACACATACGCACACATACACATACACCATGTTTTCCTAAAAATGTGACGTACCCCAAAAACAATCCATAGCCCAATTTTCATGCTTGTGCCTAATATAAGGCCTACCCCAAAATAAGCCCAAGTTAAGCCCCGCCCACCATCTGGTTGTATGAGGTGGGGTGAGGCACACGTGTAAAAATCAAGCTAGGGTGGGGGTGGAGGGGTGGAGTTGCCCCATATGCCCCACACCCACTTGCCTTAAGACCGCCACAGCAGGCATTCCACGCCCCGACCCCTATCACGCTGCTGCGTGACTTCTTCTGCGGCCGTTTGCAGCCACTCGTGGCAAGAAGCCGCATGGTTCATCGTGATACTGCCATTCACACGCACAATGGTGTGACATGCCATGTAGCCTCCTGCCGCAAGTGGCAACACCAGCACAATGTACAACATGGCGGCCACAGTACAACTCAGGAAGTAGCGCAACAGGTGTCAGAGTGTGGGAGGTCTGGCTGCGGTGGTCCTTAGGTAAGTGGTAAGACATCCCCTGAAAATAAGACTTGGTGCTTATTTTGGAATCATGGTGTGTGTGTGTGTGTGTGCGTGCGTGCACGCAGGTGCACATGGAGAAACATACACACACACACAGTATAATACACGAGTATGTACGCACACATGTGCATGTGTGTATATATTTCCCTCCACTACTCTGAGCTTCCTCCCAGCTTACCGCCAAATTGCAAACCGTTTCATCACTTCCTACTCCCTCTTATATCAGTACACAATAAGTTGTAATTTCTGAGATCTCATTTGCAAATAAATAAAAGGTTTTGTCACGGATGCAGATGAATATTAGTGTCTCAGGATAATGTTGCATGATCCAATCTGGGTTGGTCACTGGGACCAGAGGTTTTGTCTTTTGAGCTCTCAAGAGAAGTTCCCTGAAGATGGGCTCCAGCACGAGTCTGAAAGCTCGGAAGAAAAAAACCTCTGGTGCTGGTGACCGATCCAGATTGGATACTGCAGAAGGTTTTGTGTGGCTTTTCCCAGATTAAGTACACAGTGTAAGTATATGAGTAAGTTGCAAATACCTGTAATAGTGACAAATTAAAATATTTACATATTGCATATGTAGTTCAATTATAAAAACTTGAATGTATAATAGCATGTTCAATATACTCTCCAAAGTTGTGCCTTCAAGTGATTGGACTCCCAGCAACTATCCCCATGCACTTTTCTTGGCAACACTTTTCAGAATTGACTTGGCAGTTCTTTCTTCCTAGAGGTAAGAAAAGTGACTGCCCCAAGGTCAGCCAGCTTGCTTCATGCCCAAGGCAGGCCTCAAACTCACCATTTGCCTGGTTTCTAGCCTGACACCTTAACCATTGCACCAAAGTGGAAACCTGAGCTAACCCAAAAGATATTCAGGACAAAGCTGGCTTAGGGCGTGAGCGTACAGTGGGCAGCTGGATCCACAGAGGAAGCAGGAGTTGATTTATAAATTCAAGCAGCCATGAAATGTGAGCAGAGAGACAGAGCTAGCAACCATGCCAAAGTTTGCAGCAGTGCCAACAGCTAGCAGTCCCAGCAGCAGGGCAATCCAGGTTAGACATCTGGCTGAAAAGTCTGAAAAACATCAATCAGCAAACAAGGCAGCCAAACCGTGGGTATGCTAAAGGATAACTATGCCTTAAGTTGAGACGAAAAGAACCTGTTTCTCTGCCTTCCAAAGCTGGGACATACATTGATAGCAAGGTAGGAATGGGCAATTCAAGCCTGTCTATAAAAAAAAAGGGGGGGAGAAGTGCAGGAAAGAAATTTATAGAAATTTCTGAATTTTTTATAAACCATCGATATTAGCATAGTAAAATCATAGAAACCAATAAACAGCAATATAATAAAATATGTACTGTAGTGAATAAGATGTGAAAGAGATGAAGCAGACATTCACCTTCATAAATCCAAATCCTTTATGGTGCACAAGTAGGAATTTATGCAAAGAAGGATGCACTGTTTTCAAAATTTCTTCAAAATATTTGAGATCAATCTTCACTGCGTGGAACAGAAAATGTTAATGTTTGAGACAAGAAAGTCTGCAATCCAGGTACTGTAGGTGCTTTGTGGATTTTGATAAACTATTGGCTCCAAATTCAATTCTTGCCAGTCAGACTGATCCCTATGGTTTTAGTTTTCTTTTTCCCTGAAAGCGGGCTATAGAGCAGGAGTTGGTATTACATGGACTTTCTGTACTATTTCTAATTTCTTCCAAATATGATGAAACAACTGTTCATCCAAAGAATAAAGGATACTGAATTTCAGTCTGAAGTTAACAGGCTGTTCCAATATGGCAGAAATAGGATAAATAAAGACACTTGGGAACCAGTAAGATAATCTACAAAATCTGACTTTTTTTTTCAAAGCCAGACATAACATCTTACCATCTGCATTGCTGCAAGTTAGATACTCCAAAGACCAATTAACCAAGTGTAGCTACCCACGTGGCGATAAGGAGATTGAATTTTACCCTGTAAATTTATCAGAGATCTTATATGTATATGTACAGAGGTTTTCTTATCTATGTACATTTCCAGAAAGGCCAGAAAATTTCTATGTGAACTATGTTCTAGAAGATTTGAAACCCTTTATCACTTGTGCAATAAATAAATTCTGTTACGTGTGATGAAAATAAGGCATAATTGGCTACAGAAATAATCATTTCTATTTTGTTTATTGCTTTAAATTTAATACATGCTATCTTGTGTTTAGATGATGTGTATTTTAATTCATAGATTCTAATGTTTTAGACTTATGCTTGAACAGGTAATTAATGCACATTATAATAATGTATGTCACATTTTATATATTATTTTGTCCTTATTATGTTAGTACTTTATCTTTGGAGTTGCAGTTCTTTCAAATTTTAAAATTTAAATGTTTGTTGGTCATCGATCAAATAAACAGAATTTCAGTTTTCATCTTCTTAAATGAATGGAAGAGAAGATTTGCAAATGATAGAAAATTTGCAAATGATAGAAAGCTAGGAGGATTGCTAACACTCCAGAAGGCAGGATCAAAATTCAAAAGGATCTTGATAAACTTGAACATTGGGCTCTATCTAATAAAATGTTGTTCAGTTTTGGAAAACATAGAGTTATGTTCTTGGACAGGAAAATCAAATGTACAGGTACAAGATAGGTGATACCTAGCTTAGCAATAGTACTTGTGGGAAGGATCTGGATGTCTTGGTGTTCCCTTGAGTAAGCATGAGCCAGCAATGTGCTGAAACTGTCCAAAGAGCCAATGCAGTTTTGGGCTGCATCATTAGAGATATAGTGTCAAGATCACAGGAAGTAATACTACCATTCTACTTTCTGCAGTGGTCAGACCACATCTAGAATAATGTGTCCAGTTCTGGTTGTCACAAACAGTAAGAATACTGAGGAAGTGGAAAGAATGTAGAGAAAACCAACAAAGATGGTAAGTTTACAGACTAAATTCTACAAAAAATGGTTAAAGGAACTCATCATGTTTAGCCCAAAGAAGAAAGGCTAAGGGGAGACATGATAGCAGTCTTCCAATACATAAACAATGTCAAAGGACAGAGATTGTGGATTTATTCTCCAGAGCACTAACAGGTAAGACAAGAACCAGTGGAAGTTTTTTAGTGAGAGATCCAAACTTTAAATGAGGAGGAATTTTCTAACTGTGAGAGCTATTAGGCAGTTGAACAACCTGCATCCTATAGTCATAACTGCTCCATCAATGGAGATTTTCAAGAAAATATTGGACAACTATATATTGGCACAGTATGAGGATTCCTGCACTGAGCAAGGGATTAGATTAGAAGATCTCCAAGGTCCCTCCCACCCCTATAACTCTGTGTCCTCAATTTTATTTGGAACTAAGTAGTTATTTTTATACAATAAATCCTCTCCTTCAGCAAAGGGAAGAGAAAAATCCATTTCACAGATATTCCAAAAATCACTTTAGTCTCTGAACCTGTCATATAACACTTTATCTTTGGGTCACACATGCTGGCAAGCACAAATGCTTGTGTATAAACCAAGAGCTTCTGCTTCTATAGTACATGAGTCTGATTTGAAGTTGGGTATCAACTCAGAGCTCAGCATCTGAATTCACACAAGAACTGTTCAAAGAAAAGAACCAATTGTAGAGCAAATTCTCCTCTACTGTTGCTTTAATACCCACTTCTTGGTTCTTCTGTGTGTCACAGTTGAGAACAGGTTTGTGGGAGGGAAAGAAAATTAACCTAGATTTCTTTGCCTCAGTCCTCAGAGTTAAACATGAGATATATTCAGGTACTGAACAGATTGGTTTCTGAATATATTGTTTTTTGTGCTGGAAAAACAAAATGGTCATGAATCTTATCCCTCATCCATATATTTATATATTATAAAGCATCGAAATAAAACAATGTTAACAATAAGCAACAATGTAGTTTTAAATACATACTGAAATATATGGGAAAATACTGGAAAGTGAGAAAGTGAAAGAATTCTTTAAAAAGTATGCTTTGAGAATGTACATATCTTCAGACAGTAGTAGCTTTTGATTTCAATATCAGCTCAACCATAATGTCAGCCCTTAAGGATAGATCAGATCAGGAAACAATCTCCACAGGAAGACTAAGATAAACAGTATTTTATTAAGATAATAAAGGTATCTTACAAGTCTGATTGTGCTTTGTATTTCTTCCTTCTTGCATCCCAGTAAAGCAAGGAGGAGCCTTTTTATTTCTTCTGAATAGTAATTTGTTTCCCAAGACTTAAAAAATGTTTTAGTCCTCTTGGCTTATACTGTCTACAGTAATGATTCCTGCCTGTTTTCCTGAAAGTCATCACCTTGATACCCTACAGCTTTTGGTGTTACTGTCCCTATTCTGTATGTCCCTTGAAATCTAGATGGGCCTGACCCTGTTATCCTTTCTTAAGTTAAAGACTGGGTGTTCTCATAGACTTTTGGGTTCCAAAGTTAACTGAGCTTTGTTGGCAAATCGTTTAGTTATTTTTTCAGTCATTTTAGCGGGGGGGGGGGGAGGTGGCATTAGGTATATGGTATTGTTGGAAGTAAAATTCATCTGGTTCCAAGCTGGGAAAAAGCCACTGAAGATAAAATGAAGGCAGGCTGCAGGAAAGGAAGTCTCTGTTTATTTGATTGCCAGAAATTTCAGTGACTGAAGTTTCTGGGGTGGCTGACCGAAATGGGTTTGGGAATAGGTGGATTTTTATACATTCTTTGGGGCTTTGTGATTGAGATGCCTGTTCCTATGTAAAATTGTGCCCTTTAATATTTTAATGGCTGTTGCTTGTCATCTATGGGGTTATGTAGGGATCATGACTGGCTCTACAGGTAAAAGGAAACGCAAATCCTAGTCTGAACTAATCTTGTCACCTTTGGTTGCCTAATTGTGTTGCTTATTTGGAGTCTCTTTGCTTATTAATAGATTGGTCCAGTCTTTCTGAATGGATACAAAATCTCAATTCCCCTTCAAGCTTCTGCCTGAGACTGTTTTCCTATGGCAGGAAGACTAGGGCTGCTTTCTGCCTTCGTTAAGATATTTTTCTCCTCTTCTCCTTTAGGGGAAATATTCTATCCTGCCTGTTTTTAATTTTTTTTTTTTTCATTTTCTGCCTACCTTACATATTAACAGAGTTGGAAGGGACTTTGTAGGTCATCTAGTCTAACCTAATATTAAGAAAAAAGAATATTTTAATTGGGAAGGGGCTTCCTACAGTATAATAGGGTTTTTGTTATTTTTTTATAAATAGTGTACACTGTCTAGAGTCACCTTAGTGAGATGGGCAGCCATATAACTTAAATAAATATCAGAATAATATGTATAGTTTTAAGTTTATTTTAGAACTGTCTTACTAGTTAAATTAAAAATGCCATATCCTGTTTTTTTACAGTTTGAAAATATACCATTGTATGTTAGGAGAAACAACTAACTAAGTTCTACAAATTTAGGTTTCCTTATTTAAAAAGTGATCAACATGAGATGTGGTGAAAAAGAAAACTTCTACTTTTACACTACACTATTTTGAAAAGATATTGCATATATTAAAGTAAATATTGTATCTATTAAATGCATATATTTTCATTTGATATTTCCATTAATGTTAATTTTTCTATATTTAAGAAAAATAAAACTAAAAAAAACAACAACATTTAACTTTGATCACCATGTTCCTAACTCCACCAACGTTTTAGAAATTATTTCTTTATATTTCCTACAGCAATTTATATAACAGCTACATATATTTGCAGGAATAAGAAGGCTTTGAGACGCGCACACACACACACATAATCTGTCTGTTTGGTACTTTGTAACCATCAATTGGGTAAAATGCTGCATCATAGGACAAAACTTTGTCAACAAAGATATCTCAAAGAGCTATCTTATGGAATGCCAGGGGACATTATTCCCGAAGCAATGAAATTTGGGGATTTTTTTTTTTTTCTGCTTCAGCACCTGTTTGGCATCACCGCCTTGCTGCCGCAGTCAGCCATGGTCATTGTCAGATCTTTGATCTGGTGTTAGGCTGACCACAGCATTAGCTCACACAGTCCCCTTGCTGGGCATCAACCAGACTCCATGCCCCTGCCCTCAACAGGAAGAGGAGGGGCTTGCACCTTGACTATATATAGATCCGTACTTACCTTTCCTAAGCACATGTTCCCAGATGTTTGCTGTACTTTGCCATGTTATGACTTGAGTAAGTAACCATACAGGCCTGCATGCCTGCTAAGAATAGAGAGAGAGGTTTTGTTATTTTTGTATTACTTTAATAAACTAGATTATGATTAGAATCCACTTGCCTGTGTATCATGATTGCCAGGGACAGTCCTAAAAGATCTTAAAACCCTAACACCTCCCACTTCCTGTGTGAGTGTAGGATGGGGAATCTGGACACATTCCATATATGTAGGTTACATGCAGAGGTGGTATTCAGCCAGTTCTGACAGGTTCGGGAGAACCGGTAGCAATAATTTTGACTGGATCAGAGAACCAGCAAATACTACCTCTGATTGGTCAATTGCATAGGCATGCCCACCAAGCCACGCCCACAGAACTGGTAGTAAAAAAAATTTGAATCCCACCACTGGTTACATGTAGCCACGGCACAGCACAAGTTAGCAATTGTCTAACAAAAATATTGTATACTGTCCAGAGTCACATCAGTGAGATGGGTGGCTGTATACATTTGATAAATAAATATTGCTCAAATGCTTGAACATAGGACACACATAGGATACATCATCCCATCGACGGACCAGGGATCACTGGAGTGTCAGAGAGCATGGGGTTAATCTAAGAGCATTTGATTTTGCATCTGGTATAGCAATGTTAGACTGGCTTTATTGTTTTGCTTTAGAAATATCTGTGGGTAGTTAGTTGTTGTCTTTCCCTGTTGCATTTTGCACGCTTATCATCTTCTTTTAATTGCCCCTCAAATCATTCCCATCTGCAAAATCGCATGTTATCTTGCATCATCTCAGGAATCGCCAAGTTTTTATTGTGTGTTTGCTTTCCCTCATTCAAAACCCCTAAGAGGACAAAACTGAGGTTATTAAAGGGTTCAGCTGAATGGCTGGAGAGAGGGAGAGAGATTACTTGTTAAAATAAAAAGTTTCTTTCTTCCACAAATCCCTCTCATCGAGGCAGAGACAGAAACAGAAGTATATTTTGAATACATTAAATCAATTCAGGATCTTTTGTACCAAGGATGATTTGAACGATCCATGTGGACCCAGTGTAAACATAATTATTTTTAAAAATGAATTTTCACATACATGGGAGCCAGTGCTAATCACACAGCAGTGATGTTACGTAGGCATAGTGAGGTGCACCCATTAATGCTCATGTTGTTGCATTCTGGACCAGCTGCAGCTTCTGATTTTCTTCAAGGGCAGCCCCATGTACTGCAGTAATTCATTCATGAGGTTACTGGGGCATTAGTGACTGGGAATGAGTACAACTAGTACACTAGATTGATGATTAAATGCCCCCCCCCAAATTATCAACAGCCATCCAGTCCTATCATGATTAAGCCTGACTCTGTTCCTCCCCATCATCCAGATGTGCACAGCTTCCAGATATGGGAACAGGACCAACTGCATTGAGAGCTGTGGTGGCGCAGTGGTTAGAACGCAGTACTGCAGACTACTCTGCAGACTTGCCGATCAGCAGTTTGGTTGATCGAATCCCACCAGGCTCCAGGTTGACTCAGCCTTC
>JANHJO010005232.1:302494-314647 GCA_032468235.1 Pseudoxyrhopus heterurus | reverse complement strand
GAATAGAATAGAATAGAATAGAATAGAATAGAATAGAATAGAATAACAGAGTTGGAAGAGACCTTGGAGGTCTTCTAATTCAACCCCCTGCTTAGGTAGTGGTTGGACTAGGTGGTAGATAAGAATCAATGGAATTCAAGGTAATCTGGATGCAGATCTCTTTTTGTGCGAAGGGACTTAAGACTGATGACCAGTGGTGCGACTCAACTGGTGTAACAACTGGTTCGCTTCGTGTGTGCTTCGCTGCGCATGCTTTGTGAAAATAGCAAGAAAAGTTACCTTTTACTGCAGCCGCAGAGACTGAAAACAACTGAGGTGCAGCAATCTGCGCTGCTGTGCCAATCAGCTGGGCTTCAAACGAAGGGAATAAAGGTCAGTATAGCACAGGAGCGGGCAGGCAGACCCAACTCATCTCTGACAGAACCGGTTTGCCTGAACCAGTGTTCCATAACTACAGGTTCGTCTGAACCGGTAGAACCCCACCCCGCCTGATGACCCCTTTGACTCCTCCCTTGGGCTCAGTCTGGTCATCTCCTTCAGTAGGACTATCAACTGGAAGAAAGATGCAGTCATCTGAATGAATTAAAAGGGGACAAAAAGAGTCTTAATTCATGTGAATTAATTAGAAAAATAATATTGTGATTTAAAACAAGATAAAAAATAAAGCCAAAAGTGGTTGGTGTTGGAGAAAAAAAAAGAGAGGGAGAAAGAAGTAAAACAGGAAATGAGACTCTATAATAATTTCCAATGTTAATCTTGCTTCATTAAGTATAAAAAATCATTTCAGACTGGACTTGAATTTGTTTTTTACATCCAATTGCTTCCATTCACTTTGAAAAGCATTTATTTTGAAACCTGTAATGTTCCAGGAGAATGATTTATGCTTCGTAAAAAAAAGTTTTAAAGGCATGGTTTCACCCTATAGAAATTATATAGGAGCAACTTAATGAGATGCAAAGATTAGCAATTCAAATAATTTATTACAGATCTTTTTCATGAGTATTTTTTGCAGATGAGAACACTTTCCTGGATGGAAGAACTTGTTGCAGTGACTCACCAAATTGACATATTAGAGCTCTTAAATATGTAAAGGAATATGACTAGTATAATTTTATGTCCCTACTAGACAGTCCATGGTCATTGTTTCAGAGATATTTCCTTACCTAAACAGAAAAACAAAATTACCATTGGTGAGTAAAAAATCAGTGGGAGAAGAAGTGATTTCTGACTTCCTGCGGTCTTCTGCTTTGATTTTCTTTGTGGGAAGCTGACAGGAACCATTGGAAATCATAATCAAGTTTTCGTTTCCTGCCCAACACCACAGCAATAGTTGAAGATGTTTATTTTGGTTACCCATATAAAATAATAACTATACTAATTTCACAACAAAACTAGGGGTGAAGTTTGATTAAGAGCTTCTATATGAATTTCCTTTTATCCCCTTTTATATATACATGCTATTTAGTTGTTACTTTACTTCTGACCTTTTAATATGGACATGTATCTTGATGCCATACTTGATCCTTCCGCCACAACAGGGTTTTAGATTTGTGCAAAAGCACTTTAAATTAGGGCTTTGCAACATCTGTTGGCATGAGTGAAGCACTCCTCATTGAAGTAGCAAAGCAATTGCATTTTCTTGAAGGGTTAGTGCAGTTGCTCTGAAAGCTTTTTCCATTTGTCTCTGCCATCACGTACACATGCAGCTATTTTACTTCATTTGTGGCCCTGGTTAGTGTTTTGAATTGAGACAGTGATCGTATTGTCAGAAATGAACATGGGAAAGATATGCTTAATGCACTGCTTTCTATATTTTTATTCTGTATTTAGTTCATTATTATATCTAAGTAAAAACAGGAAAGAACAAATGCAGGCAACATTTTATTTCCAAAACCTAACCATTTAAATATTTAAACTGCTGCTACTTTTATTGGTATTCTAATCATTGTTACATTGTTGTTGTTAGATTTATCAATAATATTCAAGGTTAATTATACTATTGGTGATTTTTTTTACTGTCTTGGTATTATTTTCAAATCATTTTCCCATTAGTTATTTCAGTGTATACTCAGTTTTAGTCCACTTCTTGATGTCTTTAAAACTATTTTCTGTGTCTCTGAAAACTGAGCTGTTTTAGTCTATTTGTTGTAGTTCTCTGTGATTGCCCATGACAGAAACCTAAAATGAAGCTGATAGAAAGCAGCAATAAGCCTTCTGAATCACTGGAAAGTGTGGACTCTTTTAAATGCAATTGTTGTGATGCCAGCCTGCATTCACAAGAATGACAGCCTACTTACCAGACTAGGAATACACATTTCTTCATCTCAAGCAGAATTAGCATTGGGGAAACCATGACTACTGTCACATAAAGGCAGATGTCCCAGTACTTCCCTTTTGCTGAATTGATTTGAACTCTTTACATTAAAGCAGATCTCCAGGATCATAAAACAAAAAGCTCCTTTATCTGAGCAGGAAAAACTGGGTATTTTTCTATCTCCCTGACATCTCTTTTAAACAGCTAACATTTTCCCAAGAAGCTAGGAAAAGTTCGTGGAAAAGAATCACTGGATTTTACTTTGAAATTCAAGTAGTTCTCTCAACAAAAGCAAGCATTTTAGTCAGGAATCTGTGTCAGAACTTTGATTTATTATGCTGTGTATACTCTATTATTTACTATTATGTGCAATATTTACATTCTGCATAATACTTCTTTTAATTTTTTTTAACCGCAACCCTATTCAGTATGTTGGGTTGGGCTTAGTGACTGGCAGTGACCCAAGTTAACAAATGGGAATCTGTGAGTGGACCTGAAACTTGGATATTCTATTCTGGAGCCTCTTTCAGCCTTCTCTCTGAAGTCACAGCTATAGGGGAAGCCTGAAAGGACCCTTCTCCTACAGTTTTGGCTGAAGTGCTTCAATATTGCAGGATCACAAATACTGCAGGATTATCCATAGTTTGTATTAAAGGTAGCCAGCCAGGAGCCTCCTCAAGCCTACTAAGTAAAATTTTCCAAACTAAATGGCTTTGGTGCACAACATAGACAATTTTGAAGACACCAATTCTGGGAGTGCTACATTTGATATTTAATTAAAAGATTGAGGTGAGCCTATTCCCATGGTGCTAGCCTGGAGCAATTCAAGGCCATTTTATTTTTTTGTCAAAATGAATTATGTAGCCTATTCGTTTAAGTGAAGTGAATCATGTTAATTTCATACTGAGAATTTTTTACAAGCAAATCTATGTGATTCAAATATGATTGGTAATCACCAATAATCAGCATGGATTTGTCAATAACAAATCTCAGACTGCATATCTCATTTTTAATCAGAAATGTCCCAATTAGATTGTGAGCACATTGTTATTGTAATATAGTTTGATTTCAACAAAGTGTTTGATCCCATGGCATTCTGATTAATAAGCTAGATTTGGAGTGGATGGTGTGACAACAGAGTGGATACTTTGTCATACTCAAAAATATATTTATACTCTCAGTGGTTGTCTATGGAGGTTTTTCAGTTATCCAGGTCATGGTTGTCCCAAAGGTGCTTTTCAAAAGGCAACTGGACTTTCTTTGTTGTTTTTCTTAAAGACATTTCACTTCTCATCCAAAAAGCTTCTTCGGTTCTTACTGAATGGTGGGTAAATCCTTCCATTCCCACCATTCAGTCAGAGCTGAAGAAGCTTCTTGGATAAAAAACACTTTTTGGGACCCCCTCAATGGTTCCTCTCCCAGTTGGATTGAGGCATCAAACAGGATACTCTTGTGAGGTTTTTTTTTTTTTTTTGGAAACACCAATAATCAGATTGATCTAGACACAGTAAACACAATTACTGAAAATTTGGCAGTTAGTTGGGTTTTTAATCTCCATACAATGGATGGGAGAAGACATTTATTTTACTAAAAGAAAGCTTATAGAGTTCAGTGTGTCTTTTATCGTTTTTAGTTTCTGCTTTCTAGTTCTGTTCTGTCAACATTTTTATATTTTTTCTTCATCTTTTCTCCTTGTTTGCTCCTCCCTAGTTAGCTTGATTCTTCCTCTTGTTCTTCTAAATTTTTACATCCACTAAGAAAATGATGTGAAGAACTTTCACCTCACACCAGTGTGTGGCAGGGAAATAAACATCTCTCCCCAGTCTCTAAGCACCTTCTGATTGTCTCAGGGCAGTCTATCTTTCAGTTTGCTTCTTTTTTGCTTTTTGGGCTTTACCTCTTCTTTATTGAGCCTCTTCCTCACAAGGCCTATGGAGTAATTTTGAGAACTGGTTGATAGAATATGTGTAGGAACTGACCAGGCTGAGCCCGAAAGAGAGGTCAAACATGTCATCAGTCATGAGTCCCTGTGTGCCCACAAGAGATATAAGTCCATCCCACCTTGAATTCCTTTCTATTCTTAACTCCCACTAATTTCCTTTGAAGTTCAGATTTTTGTAGAGAGCTTAAGCTTGCAATATATCTTTATACTCATTTGAATTACCTGAATCTTCTGATTTCCCCAGCACTTGATAATATGAATTTGAAATTGACAGAAAATTGGAAGGAACAACTAATTATCTAGAAGATAGAAATAAAATTCAAAATAATTTTAATAGCTTAGAGAAATATTAAAAATGTCAATGAAATTTACAGAGAGAAATGCAGTTTTTCACTTAGTACTTGTGATAAAAATATAGTTAATTGTAAAAGATTCACAATTACTTATGAGCAGTCCTTGCACTTACAACTGTCATAGCATCCCTGTGGTAACATGATCATAATTCAGGCTCTTGGCAACTGTTGTATATTTACAAGAGTTACAGCATCCTGCAGTCAAATGATCACTATTTGCAACCTTCCCAGATTGCTTCAGACAAGCAAAGCTAATAGAAAAAGTTGGCCGGAAAGGTTGAAAGTCAGTCATGTAATATTTTGCTTAATGACTGCATTGCTTAACAATGAAATTTCCTGTTTCTGTTGTGGTACTAAGATAAGGACTATCTGTATTCTAATTTATTCTACATTGGTCAGACATCACATCAAATAATTGTGTCAAATTTGGAGTATCACATCAAGAAGGATTAAGATCAAGTGGCATATCTTTGAAAGAAGAAAAGTAGTGAGAGTAATTATAGGATTAAAAGAAGTCTGATGAAGATATATTGATGGAATTGGGAATACTTAGCCTTGAAGAGACAGAGGGTAGTAGCTGAAAAGGTCCTAACTATAAGAAAAGTAAAGACTATTCTGTATCATTCCAGAATGCAAGACATGAAATAATGGATTTAATATTACAGGAAGGTAGTTTCTGATTGATTGTTAAGAAAAATTTGTCAGCAGAGCAGTAGAACACTGAATACTGAAGTGATCAGCTATTCTTAAGTGAGTGTGTTCAGAAGGATATAAAGCTACCTGTCAAGGATGTTTTAATTTGGGTTTATGTGCGGAGGAGAAGGGTGAATTTAGTGGCTGTATCCAACTGTATCCTTCAGTTTGTAAAAAGACAGTAGGCTAGCTGTATGACTTGATTTAAATTGAGAGATGTACAGAGTATTATGAGTGACCACATAAGAAATCATAAAGATGTATCATTTGTATTTAGGTGTCATTTAATGGGCTATATAAAACTTCAAATGTCTAATTCAATTTCAAGGAGATCTGACTTAATTGAAATGTGGGCTTCTAAGTCAGTTTGGAGAAATTCAAAGGCACTTTGGAAACTGGACTTCCTGCAGAGTTTGCAGTCTCAAACATTGCTGCAGCTTTCAATCCAATACAGTATCAGCAGAGCTGAGGAGGAGGAGTGATGGACTGCATGATACTGACATGAGTAGCTGGCCAGAAAATTTATCACTTCACAAAACCTGTCTCTTGGACTGTTTGAGGAAGTACTGCTCTTCTGTTGAGATCTTATTTTTCTGATAGGATTTGTGTAACTATGTTCACTAGCAGAGTGAAAGCAAAAGAGGTTCAGAGTGATTCATTTGAGAGTCTGAAATAGTTTGTTTGTTGTTAGCTATTGCATATATTAGCATATATTATGCAGATACTTGTTTATCTCTGTCAGGTTTTATACTAAATCCCAAGTCTCTAGACATTGAAGCCAGTATTCATAACTTGTTTCCAGCAGAAATTCACAGCCCAAATATAGGTAAACAAGTTACTTTATTGCAGACAAGACAGAAGTTATGTATATAGAGAACATTTGCCTCTGCAGAACAGAAAAATCTATTTTTATTTAGCTAGCTAGCTACATTCTAAGTTCTAGACCAGGGGTGTCAAACTCGCAGCGTCACATTGTCGTCAGGTGACGTAACATTACTTTTTTCCCCCTTCGCTAAAACGGGGATGGGCATGGCCAGTGCATGATGCATCCAGCCCGCAAGCTGCAAGTTTGACACCCCTGTTCTACACCATTGTACATAGAAAATTGTACAGAAATAAAATACATACAGTACCTAATAGGAGAAATCCTGACTTCTATTTTTCCAACTCAGTCCTTTAACAGTATCACAGTGATTATACACACAATACTATATTATGCTATAAAATGTAAAATACTACAAATGTATGTATATTATAAAACAGTAGTATATAAAAATATCTCAGAGCATATTCCCAAATAATGGATTTTGCTAAGAGACATCAGTCCAGAAAATGTACAGTAATAATCAAAGAGTAATTTTAATAACTCCCCACTTCTTAAAAAAATTCAGTGTTTGTTTGCTTTTAATGTTAGTATAAGACATTTTATTTATTTATTTATTTATTTATTTATTTTATTGAATTTCTAGGCCGCCCAACTCCCATAGGACTCATTTTGAGTGTTAGTTCAATGTAACTTAACTATATAGTCACTGCTGAACAATTTGAAGGCTGCTGTACTGTCTTTTATCTTGCTTTTGCTATTCCTGTCCTCAAAATGATATAGAGGCAATATTTCAAATGTACTGCAATAAAATCTTTGAATCTTCTTAACAGTTTTCTTTTAATAAATCAAGGCTTTGCAGGGTTAACATATTCCAAAGGGTTTACCATTCCTATTGTTTTCATTCCATTCTGTCAAATAATGAAATAACTGCAGCTTCCCCATTAGTCTATGATTTAACTTTTTATTGAATTAAATATATTGATGAAATCATTCAAATCATTTTATATCTGAATAGGATTATGTCCAACTCACAAACCCATAATCATTTGACATTCAATCAAATTAATTACTCTAATAGCTGCAGAAGTCTAGTTTAACTGTGTCTTTTTACATTTGACTGGGCCAAATATGACACCCAAGATAAATGAATATTTATAAATAAACCATAACTAATTAAAAACAAATATGTATAATTATTTATGCTTATTTATATAAAGCTGAGGGTATTCCAAAGCAACTTCTGTAAAGATCAACGAATGTAATTTTCTTCTTTCCCTTTGGTTCACAATATAAAAGAAGCAAAAAAAAAAAGATGTGAAGAAAAGAAGATAACCAGCTCAGCATCCACAATGGAAACAATTCGAGATGAGAGCCGAAAAACCTACCAGGTTATAGCCCTCTCTCAGTACTTCTTTCTGCTGTAGCCTAATAAAATAGATGCAATTAGGTGATAGTTGAGAGTGGGAAGAACCAGATGGGAAATAGTCTGTCATTAAGCCATTTACATAATCATATTTGAACTTTTTTTTAACAAAAGCAGTATATTTGTAATTGCATGTTATATTTTACCATACATACAGGCTTTGGAGATTTATGTAACAGACTTGTGAAGTAGGGGATACTTTGAAGGACTAAACTACTGATTACAATTACAGCAATAATGCCAATTCTTTTCTGGAAAGGGCTTTTCTCTTTCTATAATCATAAAAATGAGGGAAATCAAAAGTTGAAGTTGTGTTCAGTTTTGAATTCTGAGATAGTTGCTTATATGGGTGCTACAAAAAATATAAGAAAAAGTGCTTTGGTTTTCATGATACATTCATATATTTATTTTAAGACAAAAAATAGTTTAACGTTACAGCTTAATTACAAATTAATGTATTCTGAGGTTTCTAGAGCAGGTATGGCAAACTGAAGTGGTCTCTGAGAACATGGAACCTCAACTGTCTAAAGAACCAGTTAGCAAATCAGTTTTTTGAAACCTCTCTGGATAAGGAGAGGACAGGAGACTGGCCACATCTGCTCCAGATGATTTTTTCTCACAAGGAGAATACTTGACTCCTTAAAATATCAAATAACAGAAGGCAGAAAATATAATGTTATTGTTGTTAACACCTCATTTTCTGTACTTAGTTCTTAGTTCTATGGCTGCTCACTTATTCAGGAAGCACTTCATGGCAGTCCTTCTTTATGAATTATGAAGGTGGCTTAGTAACCCCATAATCACAAGATCATCTTTCCAGTGGTGAGGGAAAGGTTTTTAGTAATAAGATGCTTGGCAAGTTTCAGAAAACGAAGAAAACAACAGATTCTTTGGGAATGATTTGAAATATTGTTGGTACCATCCATATCCCTGTGATTCTAATGCTATTAGTATTCCAACTTGTGTATTTCAATAACTGAATGTGGCAAATAATTGTCAATCTTCTGAAATAGTAATATTTCTTCATCTAATTCATTCACTCCTCAGGCTAAAGAATTTCTCACAAAGATAGCTATGGTGATTTTTTCAGCCTCCAACAAAAGAATAATCTTTGTTATGGTCAGTCCATAAAACACATTGCATACATAAAATTGATATGAATTAACCAATTAGGTAAACAGATGAGCCAACTGCTGTGCATCTTACCTGTTTGATGACAAAATTTGGCCACACTTCAGAAAATTGAATCATTTTAATCTGAAAGTAAAAATGTTAATTAAAATAGATTACAGTAACCAGGATATTTAATTAGGCATGGAGTTAACAGCTCATGATGAGTGTTAACCCAAAATGGTCAGTATGATAAAACATGCTATTTACTGGTTCCTTTAAAACAAGAGTAAAGCCTGAGTTTAAATGTAATACCTTTATACCAGGGGTGTCAAACTCCAGGCCCACGGACCGGATCTGGCCCACGGGGTGCTTAAATCTGGTCTGCGGGGCTGGCCTGGAAATATGAAAGGACCCACCCGCGGTGCCTCTGGTGGCTAAAACGGGCTGCGTGTGGCCCCTCCTGCAACACTCTGCCAGCAAAAAATGGGCTGGAAATGGGCTGTAAAATGGGCTGAAAACGACCGAAAAACAGGCCCAAAATGGCCTAAAAATGGGCCAAAAATAGCCTGAAAAGTGGCCTGAAAACAGGCCCAAAATGGTCTGAAAAACAGGCCAAAAAACAGGCCAAAAACAGGCTGATAATGGCCAAAAAAAAAGGCCAAAAAATGGGCCCCGCCAGGCCCCACCGCCCCCCTGCCTCACCCTCCCACCGGCCCGCAGAGGAGAACTACAATGCTGATCCGGCCCTTGAAGAAATCCAGTTTGACACCCCTGCTTTATATAGTATGTCCTCTGTTGGTGGAAGCATGTTGAACTTCCTTAATTTGGTAACAGTAATTTCGTTTAGCTATCTGGCAAATCTATAAGGAATAAGTTTGCCAGAGAAATCAGCCATACTAAAAGAGATGCAGGTGTGTGATAAAATCACTTCTTCCTAGGATCTGAGGAATCAACTTTCACTCTCAGTTTTACTTCACCATCCCTACGTTTTATGGGGATGGGGCAGGAAATTATCCTCTTTTATATCTTCAAGATCTGAAAAGTACATTTGTGTCACAAAATATTACTTCAAAATGTGTTACTCTTGTTTCCCATACTTGATAGATCTATGGAACAGAGATTTTTAGGTAGCAGTCTGATTATAGTATAAAGAATGCCTCTGATTTATCTAGGCAGTGACACCTTTCATTTTCTGTTTTCTGCAATTTTAGAATCTTTATAAAATGGTGATAATGATTATTCATCTTTGCCTTTTAGGAATCTACAGTTAATTTTGAAATGGTTTACATAGATTTGTGAAGTATTAGGTTCTATTATGATGCTGTAGATTCTCCTCAGTGTCAGAAGTATTTTGATACGAAATATGAGTTGTTAAAGAACGGAGTGTGATGGGGATGGTTATTCATTCACAGTAGTATTCCTTTTTTATTAATTTATAATATTTATAATATAAAATACAAAAGAAAAGAGTAGGAAAGGAAGGGAGGGAGAAAGGAAGGGGAAAGTGTACAGGAAATGGAAAAAAGAGAAAAGGCATTGACTTCCAACTCCCTTTGGTGCAGTAGAATAGGAAAATAGCAACAAACCTCCACTTTTTATTTTCACATAATAGTATAAACTAGTAGTATTCTTATAGGCATCTTGTTGGATATGTGGGATATTATAATGCTGGATGTGAGAGAATTTTGCTTAATTCTAACAAAGCTATTCTTATATAGTGGAAAGTCCTGCCTTTTGGGATATTGGAAGCAAATATTTTATTTATTGCTTCATATCCTTAAAATATTGAAATAAATAAAAAATAATATCTCAAATTTACAAGAAAGAAATTGTTACCAACTAAAAGCAAGCTAGCTATTTTTACGCATTGTAATCTATAATTGCTGTTTTAGCCCTAAATGTTCTGGGAATAATCATAGGGCTGTATATCAAATGCTTGCAACCCTGCTGAGAAAAATAACTGGCAAGGAGGAGTCTTTTAATTTATTTAAGTTTTAATTTGTGAAAATCAAATTCCAAATAGGAGATATGAACTTTGAATAAATTTGTGATGTTTGCTTTGATACAGTAGTCTCTGAACCAATCATGTTGTACAATAGGTATTGTATAAGGGTATATCTGTATTTTAATGTAAGGAGTGACCATCTCCAGAATAGCTGATGATCTGTTTTATATTACTGCACCAATGAAATGGACAACTTCTTTTGCAAATAGTTCTAGTTTTTGCTTTTATTTTTAAACAACAGTTAATTGACCTAGAATAAGAATATGTGTTTAGGCTTTATTACTTCCTTTTCACATTCATTTCAGCAATATTAATTTTAGCATCTGTGATAAAAAGTTTGCAATTAATTTTTAATAATGATTTGACAATCCCTTCTCAATCTGCATGAAATTTGTTTTTGCAGATTCATTTCTCTGAAAAAGATGGTAAAGAACAATAAGCTAGTCCTGCGGCACATGCCTAATTCCAAGCAAGGCTCATACTTATTTTATTGTTTCTAAAACTGGTTTTCCATTGCTACCAAAAGACAATTTGGCCAATATGTTTTTATACTACCCTTCCTAGACAGAAAAGGGCTGGCTGCACTTATCAGCATCTTTCAGCATTAGACTATTACAATGCATTCTATTGTGAAGTGCTTTGGAAGTGCACATAATAAATTTAATTTGTGCACTACATTGTGTCACTTCTTTAATTATAAATTGTTTCATTCAGAAATAAACTAAAAGGAAATACTTTCCATTTTTTAAAAGACAGAAAATAAATTTTGTTCTTTGAGAATTCAGTTGCTACAATTATAGCAGGGGTGTCAAACCGGATTTCTTCGAGGGCCAGATCAGCATTGTAGTTGTCCTCTGCGGGCCGGTGGGGGGGAGGCAGGGAGGCAGAGATTTTAGCGTGGCCCGTTTACGGGCTGGGGTTTTTTGGCCTTTATCGCCCTGGTTTTTGGCCCAGTTTTGGCCTGTTTTGGGTCCATTTTTTTGGCTATTTGAGCCCATTTTTCAGGCTGTTTTTTAGGCCATTTTCAGCTCATTTTTCAGCCCATTTTGGCCCATTTCGGGCCCATTTCTCGATCCATTTTTTTGCCAACAGAGTGCTGCAGGAGGCCATGGAGGGTGAAAACAAGGCGCTGGGGCCTGCACACAGCCCGTTTTAACTGCCAGAGGCACTGCAGGCTGGTCCTTTCATATTTCTAGGCTGGCCCCATGGGCCGGATTTAAGTACCCCGCAAGCTGAATCCGGCCCGCAGGCCTTGAGTTTGACACTCCTGAATTAGAGAATCTACAGTAGAAATAAGACAAGCAGAATAGTGGGGAAAATGTATTAAGGTACAGATATCCTACCTCTTGACTGAAATATGTTTATTAAGCAATCCTAGGCAAAGCTTCATTTCCTGGAATTTCGACTAGCATAAGGTAAAGGTAAAGGTTCCCCTCGCACATCTGTGCTAGTCGTTTCCGACTCTAGGGGGCGGTGCTCATCTC